>SDEE01001204.1:0-11193 GCA_004126415.1 Candolleomyces aberdarensis | reverse complement strand
ATGGCATAATGGCCCAGCTGTTCAGGTTGTCATTCAATAGAGCCTCTCGCTCCAGCGTTCAAATCCCTTTGAATACATTTTTGTGACTCGGCGCTCATTTTGATCTCCGAAGCCCGTCGCGAGAGTTGAGAGCTGGAGCAACAATAGCTATAGCAGTCCCAATGAAGAATAGCATATACCCTCCATGCTTCTATTTTCTATCTCCCTTGTGGATAGATATCGTTCTTTCTTCAGTAAGAAACCGTAATATTTCGTTCAATACTTCGTGCCCATAGATATCTCCGCCAGGCAGTGCCGGGACCCTCATTTTAATAAATATTAGTGTGTAAGATAAAACGTCTCTAAAAAAGCAAATAGCGGCACATTTTCACCCTATCTTACAGGGCAAATCTACATGAGGGCTCAAGAAAGAGGGGGACTTGGCGAAATCCCTTCAAGAGGAATGCCGCATGCCGCCGGCTCCATTGTGCTTGACAGCTGTCGGCACCACGTTTTCGACAGCGAAGGCTACCCAATGCTGACAAATATTTGGGCAGACTGGGTGTCCATGTGCGATATCTCTCGCGCTAATGGGATATCGATCACCTGGTTTTTCTTAGATGGTTGATGGCCTTCCCGGCGATCATGATTGCTTCTCGCTGGAAGACAACTTGCGATCTCACAGTGCGTGAAGGGATATCTAGGAATCGCATTCTCGCACAGCTTGTGATGACGAGGAACTTGATTCGTCGTCTAACATCTATCTTGGAAGCTATTAAGCAAGATGCCAGAGATGGACTGGAATGCTTGCGACCTGGATGCTGCTATCTCATAGTGCGTAAGAGAAGCGTCTGCCGTACGGCCGTTGCGTGTCGAACAGCTCACTTGGTTGTCTCCTAATCTGTCATAGAATCCAGAAGAGATGCTACGAGATGGTTCTGTTGCTCTGCCTCCAGAACGATCACAATCAGTCTCAGCAGAAGCGTGATGAATAGCGTACATATATAAGTGAGAATGAAGGAGTAGAAAAACCCTTACCAGACCAAGGCAGCAGCGATGAGCGCAAATAGCCCGGAATACAGACTCGTGCTAACAGCTCAATCTTTCTACGCAAATTATAGCATATCCATGGTGGTAATTGGTACGTAAATTTTCACTTTTTGTCGATCACTCAAATTGATATGCCCTACGTTCACAACGATTCTAGGTATCCACCTTTTCATGGCGATATACGGTCTCTTGGTTTTCCTAGAGACGCCAGAGCCTCTTAGGAAGGGCCGAAAGAGATACATAGCAGCCAGTTTCGTAATAACAACTTTATCCGCCCTCTCCGCGTCGCTTGATATGGCACATTACTTCCAAGTACTGTTCAAGTCGACCTCACCGCGTCATTGGTTAAAACTATTTGCGGTTATGACCAAGGACTGGAAGTTTTTAGTTAGCATCTCAGCCATCGCGTTAAGCATTATGATTGGGGAGGCACTGCTGGTGAGAGCCGCACCCAGATTTTTTCCAGCAGTCTGCCAAGGCTTACGGATCGTTTTCCACAGGTGTATCGTTGTTATATACTTTGCGTGGAATATTGGTGGGTGACAATCCTGCCAATGATGACGACCCTGTCCGCTGTAGGTCTGTGTCGTGTCCGCTTCAAAGTAGAATTTACACTGATAAAATCGCCCGAAATCACAACACACAGCTCTCCGCTTCATGTCATTTTACCCATACGGTCAAGGCGAAGATTACACTAGATATTTAGTCGCCGCCATCCTGCTGACTGTGTCAACCAACGTCGTTGTCACAACTTTGATCACAATCCGCCTTCTTCGCGCGCGCCGAACCCTGGCAAAGCTCCTGCCATCGGCAGATATGCGAGTCTACACTGGGGTGATCACCATTCTAATCGAGTCCGCTGCCCCTCTCACCATCTTCGGCGTCATTAACGCTGCAATGATACTACGAGTGGGCAATGCTCTATCTGCGCATCCTGCAGCGATTATAGTCTGCAGTACTTTGTTCGACGGCTTTTTCTACTCGTTCTGCGTGAGTTGGGCTGCTCGAGATCTTCCAATCGACACTCATTTTTTTGACTTTCCCAAAAGGCACTATCGCCTCACCTGATTATATTCCGCGTCACCACTGGCCGCTCCTTTACGAAGTTCCCCTCAGTCAAGGACGGTGTCCTAACCAACCCGATTCACTTTGCTCAGGGAACTGCCGAAACATCTTTTCTCCATTCGACGTTAGATCGCGAGCTCGGTCGAAACCGTGATGTTAACACCGAACAAGGACTGAATGGCAGCATTGAAGAGCCTACCCGGGCCCGCGCATCTATTATCCACATCACGTAGGAGCAGCGGAACGACAGCGGGGATGTCGAGAAGGTCGATCCGGTGGTGGTGAAGCAGCTGAATATTTACTCGAGCCTTGCTTGTAGTCGCAGTCCGTAGTGTTTCGATCTGTTCTCATATTTAGATTCGAACTCGCGTGTCGTACGTAAAGGTGCTTTGATTATCAGTGTAACTCTCCACACCTCGCCAATGTCGCCCTCAGGCCGCGATAAAAAAGAGTAGCTATCGCACCACCACCCCAGGCGCTCCATTGCGATGTGTCATGCACTGCTGATCGTTGCTGGAAATTAGGAAAATTAGGAGCCGTCTTTCATCGCGAAGGCTTGTCCATTTTGGGTGCAAATAAGGTGAATTAAAATGCAATTCACCTCCGGTATGTGCCTTCCCTATGTACTCTACCGCCGTACCATCCCTCGTGCTCACCAAGATATGGCATCTCTCCTATCACAAGAATTGAAATTCGAGGTACCATCTACCTACCTATGGGCCCTTCCCATCGTCGTTAACCAGTAACTCAGGGCGCTGCCTCTCCGCCATCTCGTGCTCTCGCCACAATACAGCATCCCGCTTAGCACAAAACCTGACATTCGAGGGTCAAGTAGGTGCCTCATTGGTGCTAATGCAGTATATCGTCCGTGGGGCGTGAAATGAAGGCAGATTGGAGAGGGGCAAGAAACGAAATGCTCGAAGCGCTCGAAACAGCCCAGTTTGTAGCTCCAACTTGAAATTTGATCGCACATTGATCGACGGTCCTCCTGCCAAACCCTCATCTTGTTTGCTGTAGCACTCCAACTGTCAAGGAAGAAGGACCACACGAGAGATGAGAGGCTGAAAGATGCGGTGTTGCCGACCCGGGAGTCGAATCTGGTGTTCCACAACTCAGAACTCAAGAAGTTGCGGAAACCGGCCGTTGCCCGGACCCTTGTGTCGTTACTATGGTATGATATACTGGGATATCAAGGTCAGGAAGATATTTTAATGGGACTGCAGGTGTATGCTTTCCAGCGATGTATTTAGCTCTACTTAAGATTAGACCCCAACTCAATTTCGATGGAGTTGGACGGACTTACTCTGACACGGCCGCTAGGGGTTATGGATTCAAGGTGCGCCGTTTTTGTGCCTAGTATGGCAACAATAGTGTCGCAAAATTCGACGCGGATGCACCATCGGGTTTTTGTAGGTGAGTGTAACTTAGTAGATAGAGGTCATGTAAACGATATGTACGCACTAGTTTCTCGCTCCACCTCGAAGGAGGATGGCATCTCTGGAAGAGTGACAGCACCTTGGAGAGATGCACCTTTCAGAGATGCACCTTTTGGAGATGCATGTTTAGGAGCTGTGTCTTTGGAGGCTACACCTCTAGGGGTTGCATCTTCAAGAGACGTCTCTGGGAGCGTTGCACCTTGCGCCGTTCGATCTAAAATGGGTTGTGGCTGTGCTCCGGGCAGTTGGTAGCTGGTTTATGCAGCGAAAGAGAGGAAGACGGAAGGCGTGAATACCTTCCAGTCGGGCTGGAAGTGAATGTGACCTCCCGATCCAATGGAGAACATTCAATAGAAGGTGTAAATACCTTCCAATTGCGTCCTGGGTTGAGGTCAGAAGTCAGTATCGCCTTCGAGAGAGACGACGGCTTAAGCTCCTTGTACCTTCCAATGCAACTAAGAGAGGAAGATGGAAGGTGTGAATACTTTCCAAAGAGTCAACGGAAGATGAAAATACATCGCTCTTGCTGTTTTAACAGAGTGAAAGCGATTGCAATTGCATTATTCATCCATTATTCTACTGTATACGGCGTCTCTTTCCACTGGATTCCTCTAGAATGGCTGTATTCTCTTGGCCAGAGAGGTCCATAAGCTTATCAGCAGTTATCCGGGTGCATTTTGGCTTCTTTTCCACAGCTGGCTGAGGTTGGTTTTCAGTAGTAGATGTGAGCGGTGGTGGTGGCGGACGGTGGGCTCGAAGCTCTGCAACCTCAGAGAGAGAATCAGCAACATACACATCACGTTTAGCCAGGACAGACCTGCTCATGGCCTTATGCTTCACTGACTCAAGCTCCGACTCCTGAGGAGTATGCCCAGCCATCTTAGCAAGAGGAGTGGAATAAAGAGGGATTTTACTGACTTGTTCCTGACGACGTGAATCTGCTGCCGCTTACTAGAAAGAATTCCACAAGATTTTGCATCTCTTACAGGAGATATTCGGAGCTCCTACACACCGGTGACCTCTCCTCCGAATTATTCCCCTGACGACTTTCATCATGTGCAAATTCATTCATCCCGGTGCACATCCGAACGCCCAAGATAAGGCTATCGACGACGTGCTGAAAAAAGGGGTGAGTGTCATGTAATGAAAAATGACGCGGAGCGACAAAGGTTTTTGATCAGGGTTCAAAAGGGGTCGACCCAGTCGCTGTTGCACAGTGGACTTACTACTGAGAGACCAATTTAAGGTGCCTTAAAGGTGCCTTAAAGATACGTTAAAGAATGTGGTGGAAATGACCCATTCAGGTCTCTCTTTCAGTACTAGGGAACATGCAGGGTACTATTCTCCTTCGACTCCAACACAACACTGAAATCGTGGTAGAACCCAGAGGAAATATCCCATTTTTCTCTTTTGAGGTTCACGACACATTCCAAGACAAACATAGAAGGACAGGATGCATTGGTGTTGTTCAATCCGCGAACGAGGGTTCTTTTGCGCGACATTAGATATCAGAAGAGCTCAACGTAGCCCGGAATGAATTAGTCGTCTTTCACGGCTGTGCCCGGATGCGATGACTGACCTTTATCAAGTGCGGACAGATTCCTACCACCGATTCCAGCGGAGTTCAATCGTGAAGACTATCGACCCTGCGCCCAAGCTCATTTGCGATAAGCTTTGTGACAGATCGTACTCGGAAACCTATCTTTTCACAAATGAACTGAGTCGCTGACTTGAGGTCTCGATACCAAACTCGGTATGAATCTACATCAAAATTCTACCCTAGCTGCGAGCCACGGCTCCTATTTGCATTCACCGCTGGAGCAGAAGAGCTCGTGCGTATAGTAGATTGTAATGCACCTTGATAGTCGTCGATTGCGTCAGCGCCGATCAGGAGAGATAGACAAGAACGTTCTCTGTGGTGAGGAAAGGACAGGGCTGAGAACTATGAATGCAGATAGAAAATCCGAGTTATGATTAAACGTAGTCACGACAACATACATGAGAACAAGAGTCGTCAGTAGAAGTTCATAACTTAGGCCAAGGGAAGTCAAGGGATGACGTTCTTAGAAGGCGCCGCTCTTAGCGCCTCCTGACAGCACAACGCGATCCCCGTCCTGTGAAACACACTCCACTATCTTAATTGCACAACCGCAACGAACTCTCTCCGCATCATAGGCGATAAAATCCTCCACAAAGTCGCTCTCTGTCAGCAAGAGATGGTGGATTCGAATGTGCTCTATCGACGTCGGAAGCAGAAACTCGTCGGACTCGTCGATCTGGGTCTGGAACATGTTGATCCACGGACTATCTGGTACAGGCACACCGTTCATCATCCAATTCCACTTCGGCGGGACCGTATGCATGATGAGGTAAAAGTTGGTAATCCGAAGGTTGCGAAAGAAGTCAATGAACAAAGGGTGAAGTTCGTGTGGCCGCTGCTGCCCGTGAGCTCTATCCCCGTTGCTTCGAGTATCTTTTAAGACTCCAACATCCAGCTCCATCCACGCGTCGGGTAGAAGGTTCGGGCTGTTCTCCGGAAGGGAGAGGTACACCAATACGTCTTGTTGTAGGCTCGCGGTCGCTTGCGTGAATTCGAAGTCGACTGAAACTGACCGACCGTCTGGTGCTTTGCGGACTACTTGGAGCCGCGCGTAGCTGATCTTGATTTTGAAGTAAGAGCATGGAAGGGTGTTGTCCCAAAAACCGAGAAGCGCGGAGATCATGGAAGGTTTGGTGAGCGACCAGACCGAGACGTTGATCGTTATGTTCGAGCACAGCTCCAAGAGAGGGAGAGAGCTCAGAGGGATTGTCTCGCAGAGAAGCGCAACCACCTCTGCATACCCGCTGATCTCGAACGATTTGAGACCAGCAGGAAGCGTCCAGCTACAATCACCGTTCCTGTGCAGCTCGTTTAAGTACTCCACTGGAGGGGCCTTATCGAAATGCCCCAGCTTGAGGTGCTGGAGAGCGGGCATTTTGAGTGGCGAAAAGATCTTGCTCCACCACTGAAACAGTTTATCCGCCGTCCAAGCCTCCCTATCTCGCTCGATGATCGTTAGAGACTCCACTTGTTTAATATCAGCAGAGTTGGGGGAGAGGTTGCACATATTGAGATGCAACAGTCGTAGATTCTTAGGAGGAAAGCGGTATCCGCTACCGTGCCAAGGTAGCCGGCCTACTTGTGTCCGTAGATCCCAACGACTTCCGTAGGCTGGTTTGGTGCGGAGGATCAAACTGTGGAGCTCGTCCGTTGGCCTGCTTTCCAAAGCGTCAATGAGCATGGCGCGATCGGGCATATCGCAGAAGGTGAACTCGATACTGCGGAGACGATGCATCTGAGCCCAAAGTTGCAGGATTTGTTCGAAGTGAGTAACTGGGGTATTCGCTGTGGGGAAATGCCCAAACGCTGCTTTGACGGTAAGAGGTGCTTGTTGAGTGAGAGCTAGAACCTTGTCGAAGCGTGCTTGGTTAGGGTCGCCAAAGTAGAGTGTCTTCGACCAGAGTGTCGGACAGTCGAACGCGATTTGTCGCCAAGATGAAGAGATGTGAGAGACGGAAATGAGTTGCTGGAGCCTGTTGCTGCATTCCCCATCATTAAATGTTTCAATGAGGGTATGCAAGATCTTTTCTAAGATGTCGGGAGGGATGTCGGGGAGGGGAGGCCCTAGTATGCCCACAGCAGTGCGATGAATAGTTGAGTGAGAAGTCTCCGCAGGTTGTAACATAATAAGGATGAAGAGAATCATCAGATGTTGACGTGGCTCTATATACTCTGTGGGCTGGTGGCATTGACGCAGAATTGATCGTAGAAGCAAACTGACGCGGCCTTGGAATGAAAAAGGTGCCGCTGAGAATGGATAGATGGCTTGGATTATTTCATTCGTCCTCTGCCTATTGTCTTTCTTCGTCGTTCTTCAAGCAATTGTTCTCGAAGTTCAAGCGCGATAGGTCAAAGCACAGAGCAGGGAGCAGGGACAACCAGGGTGGATGAATAACGTTAATGATGTAAATAAAAAGCAAAAAGAATGTATGTTGCAACCCAGCTCATCTACCGGCACCCTTTTCTACTGGCTCCGATTCTACTAGTACAGGCATAGTCATATTTTCTAGGTCGATGGTTGTGGAGGACTCTTGTCCTTCGTTAGCGCGTGCTTTTTCATTGTGATGAGAAGTGCTTTGACCCGCAGATGCGTGGAATGACGACGACGCTGAGCCGTGAATGGCGTAAGATGTCGGCTTGCCGAGAACTTCGGCACCACACAGAATTCCCACGGTTCTTGTTTATTTCTCGCCTTTCCCCTTGTTTTTTGCCTAAGCGATATCTTTGCGTTCTTCCCTCCCTGCCTCAGTCTTCTCATCGACAAAACATGTTCCATTAAAGCAGAAGGCCACAGGCACACAGCTAAAGGACCGAAAGCCCTGAGATGGAGTGGATCACAAAGCTCTCAGAGGCGTGCTCGATGTTCCACTAGGAGAAGATTGTGGGGTTGAAGAAGGATTGGGAGGAATTTGATCCGTTGTGCCCTGTGGATGAGGAATGGGTGGGAGCGCTGGATAAAATCTCCTTGGAATGTGGCAGAGAAGATGTGGAGGAAAGAGGATGGGGAAACTCAAGGGGCCCATGTCTCGTATAAAGCAAGCAGATTCGACCGAGTCAAGTCCGCTTAAAGGTCCCCCTCTCGAATTCTTGACGCGCTTCCGCACCCTGACGAATTTACACGCACTGAGTCTGAGTCCAGTCCGAGTCTATTGCAGGAAGCGTACTCGAGTCGAGCTCGAGCTCCCATTCACACCCGCTGACTCTGCTAGCCCCAAAAACGAACGTTTATCCTCATCAGCTCACTCTCCCTCCTGCTCTCAAAGCCCGTCTTTACCATCGCTCGACTCCCGCTTCGCCGCTGAAGGCGCAATCTATAGTCCTGACATCGGTTGACGACTACATCTGACAGGAGTCCTTCTACCACCCCGACGGTACGCTCCTCGTTCAACTTCAAGCCGTCAGATTCGATCTCCATCACAACTAGCTTCAAAGCGAGTGACTGTCTCGAAGAACGACTAGATGACGCGTCCATTCGCCGACGGAAGCCCGGAGAACGGGAGAGAAACGGAGCCTTGACTTTCGAAGGCGACGGTAGGACTGGGGAATCTGAATAGGGCGATGCGCTTGGGCTCACTGGGGAGGCTCAAGTCGAAAGGTTCTGAGGCGCTACTGGAGACAATGGATCATGCTATGTGCGTATAGCTTCCTCGATTGTTATGAGCATCCTGACTGACCATACACTGTTTGATTTACACAGAGTACGTCTGCTCACTCGCCTCCACCACGCTCAACTGTCGTCTCTATTCCACGCGCCTCGCATGTTCCCGGAATCGCGTCTTTCCAGTAGTGAGCTTTGAGGATACTCGAAGACGACTTGGATGAAGAGGAAGAACGTCCTGCAGTCTGATTTGTCTAGCCACGGTTCCTCTAATTTGTCGTCTGGCTGGTCATCTCCTACAAGTTCGTCCCGCTCTTCTTCTTCCTCGTCCCTGTCCTTGGATGGAAGCAAATTGAACCTTAGTAATGCCAAAATATCTACCTCACCTCCTCTGGAATGTATATGGACGATCGGCGTCTCGGAGTCACCACTGAGGGTACTTTGCCTCCTTACTTACAGCACGCACTCCTAATCTGGTACCCTCACCCTTTCATATCACATCTCCTGCTCTCTGGACGATCTTAGTTTCTGTGGCTGTAATATGGACGACGCATCTCTGCCCTGTGCCATACTCACGGTTCTCAAGTGGAATACACAGCTATCCGGTATGGGTAAGCAATAATCATCAACTGCGTCACGACAATCTACGTCGGGACTCCGAGATTGATTATTCGCTCATGACGCGACGCTTACTCGCACATCCTATTCGCCTCTCTCCGAGGATGTCAACGATGTGAGAAAGAACCCGGGTGGACGTGCATGTCAGGCATGAGGTGGGCTCCAAGACACGATTAGACTCAAAATCCAAATCATTGGGATGGAGCTGAGGGAACAGAGAGATCTGAGGGACTTATATGGGTTATAATCACAAGTGTTCTGGTGTGTAAACAAGCGGGTAGATCGACGAAAAGCGAGACGAATTAGAAGAGAAGAGAACGAGAAGACTTGGAGGGTGAAAAGGAAAGAAGAGGCTAAGGTAAGCTTCGGCGTGATTCTACCCTGAGGTATATGTGCTTGTCAAGGGAACGCTCGGACGCTCGGACTCTCAGTAGCTCTGCAGACCAAAATCGGACCATGCCAAATGCACGATACTATTCTGAGAACCTGAGAGAACAGTCCCTGAGAGAAAAACTGTCCTCGAAGGGAACGCAAGGGTGCACTGCTGCAAGGGTGGAGAGGTGAGGTAAGAGAACCGAACGATAGCTGATAACATAGAAGAGTGGAGCGATTCTCCGATAAGGATTGGAACACTCTCTACACTGCTGTTCTTGTACCCGAAGAGCTTTACGACGTAAGGCCTAGTAGTGCACTGAGAAATGAAGTTGACAAGATGGTTGAATTACGATAGCCTTCATATTGTATTTTGTACCCCCTACGCTCTCACAATGCTGCACCAAAAAGAAACTGGTTGGAGTCTCGGGAACATATCTGAGTAGTACCTCTATCGCCTACTTCCTCTCTACGCTCGACTCTCCCTCGGTGGTCTGAATAGCTTCTTGGGCTGTGTGGGCGGTAGCTGAGGTCTGAGTTCCGTCACTGCTTGTGTCTCTCTCGAGTCGTTCAACGTCGAGTTCTGGGCCCTTGCCGAACTCATGATTGAAAGAAGATGATTGGAGGAGAGACGATCCAGCGGTTTGGGCGAACTGGATGGGATTGGAAGTAAGACCATCCTTGGCGGAGGGCAACTTGGTAAAGGAGCGGCCGGTTGTGACACGGAAGATGATCATATGGGGTGAGAGGTTCTGGAGACATGGGATTAGAACAGAGCTCGCTAAAATACTGGGAGAGTTGAGCTCACGCAGAAAGACCAAAACAGGCCGAAGAATAAGTACTGAGAAACCAGCTGTCCTTCAGACGAAAATGCAGAAGAATTCAAGATCATCTTCAATGTCAATGCGGCTGCGATGATCCCGAAAACGCTCAACGGAAGAGCGCTCTCGATTAAAATGGCCGCCGCCCCAGTATAAAGGCGCATATCCCTTGAGGGGAGGAGCTTCGATAAGGCTCGACGTGCGCGAAACAAGTGAAAGGTGATGATACTCGTGACAAGAACGTTGGTCGAAACGATCAGCAAAACGTAGGCGCTTGCGTACGCTTGCACAGCGGTAGTGCTCTGGTGGCCCGCAAGCAAGGTGAGGACTGTTGGTTTGGATGGAGTTGTTCCACATTGGAACCCGAACTTCTATCTGTGAAGCGTGACCCACCTAGCGCACATAGACTGGTAGATCCAGGTATAGTTGCCACCCACCGGTAATCCACGCAAACTACGTAGCAACGATACACCTATGGAATATCAATGCGTAATAAGCTTCGATATCATGATGATACATGCTCACGAGTAGCGCATCTCCTATCCAGACAAGAATCCCCAAAAGAGTGTCACTGAGCAATCGCTTCCAGTTTTGGGAGTTTTCTATCCGTAAATCTCTCCAATGAGAGGGCGAGGTTGACTGGAAGAGCAGCTG
>SDEE01001203.1:0-11194 GCA_004126415.1 Candolleomyces aberdarensis | reverse complement strand
TGGTATCGTGGGGGGGGAAAAGAGGGGGAATGGATGATCAGCCTCAGAAATCCCCGGTCGGAGGCAGTTGTTCACGAAGAGGGGTCTGTTGAACGAGATCTGGACAAGGACCTATCTGGAGGAGAAGATTCCAATCCCATCGAAGAGGAGCCAGACTGGATGTCATTTTTAAAGAGTCGAGAAGCTAAATACCCTCATATCTTGGCCACAGAGAGTGGAATAGATCGACAACGTCGCGAAAATTGGATACAACATAAACCTGTGCGGAAGGCAGCCATGTTCGAATGGTTTCAAACAGGCGACGACTCGAATGGATGGGAGAGGATACCTGTCACCAATAAGTGCAAGAAGGATACGCTAGCGTCATACCGTCGCCATCAAATTCGGTACGATCCGTTTTTCAACGAGTGGGATTGCTGCGAGAAATTCATGATTGGCGATCTCGACGACGACTCAAGCGACGAAGAAGATTGGGAGGGCCCAGTGGAGACTGGTAGTATGCCCGTCGAGGAAGTTCCAATAACGGGCGTGGAACCTACACCTGATCAATTTAGCCCTGCTGGAGATGCTATTGATGCTAGCCGAGGATCTTCACCTTCTTTCGAAACCCCAACGTTCATAGAGCTCGAAGTCGAAGAAGTGTTCAGAAAGTACTACGGTTTTTGTACCCCAGTCATCGGCACACCCCTTCCAGACCTTTCCTCTCCCAATGACCGTTTTGCAGACTGGTTCATTCGCCTTCTGGGCGCCGAGAGGGAAATATCAAAGGACGACGAATATTTTCAAAGTTATCATTACAAGCTGGTGCAATTGTTCCTGGACTCCATGATTGGGCCAACAACATACAGCGGAATGCTTTCCGACATGGACGACTTGTCACTCCAGCCCGTTCGCCTGTTACCTCGGTTCAGCACCATGGTCAAGTTGGACATTCGGGGTGTACACCGGGATACCGAGTGCCTCAATGCCGGTGATTTTCTGTATGTCTTTGAACCCCAGAATGCCGCCGTTCCGTGGAAAGTTGCCACCATCTCTCCCATTGCTGCACTCCTCATCTGCCGTCTACCCGCCAGCTACACGGAAACCTCAATTGTCTATTATCTAGCACAGAGAGGTGTCCCTTTCAGAGTGTTGCATCCCTTCCCTCGGATTCAGAAGCTTCCTCCAAAACCAGTGGTTCATGCGTTGCCAGTGCGAAAATGGGATCACCAGTTCACAGGAGAGGATTACGACAGCTATGTCAGCCAGCGAACATTCCTACTAGGCCAGCCTCATATGCAAGCAACACTCAGACGAGGGGGGATCGCATGGCGTCTGGCCATCGAAGCCCTCGGAATAGCTGAGGTTGTTAAGGAGCCAACACTGTGGGGCCACCGTTTCTCTCCCACTTCTACGCTCGTGGAAGACACGGTGACAACAGTAGAGCTGGACTTGCTCTGTGGTGCTTACGAGTGTATAAGTGGTACGTCCTTCCTGGAATCTTTTGCGATACAATAAACTCAGATCTTTTCAGCCGATGGGAAACAGCGCGCCTTAAAGTCGTGGTGGCTGTTGGTCTGGTACTATGAAAAGGAAGAATGCGGAGAAAATCACGGTCACTGGTCAAATCGAAGGGAAGAATGGTTTACAGAGAGGATATCTGCAATCGAAAGTCAGGAGGACACACCACAACCCCTTTCATATACTCAATGGAAAAGCAAGCTGCATGGGGTCAAAGGTGTTCGAAATTTCCTTAGCACTCTTTCACGGGCATCCGAGACCCTTATATCGAAACATGCACCAACGCTGTCAAGTAATTAGCAATTTCATCTATCTTGTCTCGTTCCATCCACACCGTTCCACAAGAGTTGAAGTGATCACGTCTTGCTAATGGGTCGCCGACATCGTCAACGACTGTTTTGCGTTGCCTGACAGTAATGCAGCACGCTCGTCTTTCCATGCAGAGTGCCGATATATGGCACATTGATGTGCGCACTCACGAGTTTCATTCTTCCTCCCAGATTTCTGCTCATGGTGGACCTCCAACAATCCCGAGTCTTTTTTAGCAGATTGGTCAATGTGATTGGATAGAGAAATAGACAAGAGTACATCATCGAGCCGTGTTTACGCAAATTGTATTTGCCCCTCATACATCCCTGTCTACTACAGTATGATGATATCCCTTCTTTGGCTGAACCCAGTCGTCAATTCGCCTCCTGCAGCTTCCAGAGCTTCTTGGAGTGCCTCCACTTGCCCCCTTTCCAGGGTCAGAGCCTCAGCGTACTTCGCTCCCTTCTGGAACTCAAATAGAACTCTCTCTTCGGCAGCGCTGAGCTGATTTGTCAACACGACGTTTTGCTCCTTTGTACCTTCCAGTTCGACTTGACAAAGTACGAGTTCCCGAGATAGCTTCTGAAGCTTCTTCTTCAACTTGGTCACCTTCCTTCTCAACCTTTCGTATTCATCCATCAATGATGGAGAACCAACTGGTTGAGAGGAGTCGGACTTCAACGATGAGGTGGCCGCCTCCGCCTCCGCCGGTTTGACCTCCGCATTATCCGGTCGGATTTGGGACCTTTCTATAACGTTTGCAGCCCCCTCTCGTGCAAGGCCCTCGCGGATCGTTTCCCTATTCAAGCGCCTTCGCTCCCTTTGCGTTGCAGCAGTCTCTGCCCTACTTTTCTCCCCAGATCCTGACGCTGATGGTCACTTCAGTCATACATCAGCAGCCGACAGCTTAGAGTACTCACGAGTCAGATTCTCGATTTGGTCTGGGTGGACAGGCTTCTTTGCCCTCGCCACCTCAGGGATCGGGTGGTTGAGGTTCAGAAGACGCCGCCTTGTTTCCCATGGTTCAGTCACAGTGTTATTGCGGTGGAGCTTCCCGTTGAGAGGGGATTCCTTGGGCATGGTTGTAATATTGGGCGGAAGTATGGAATGTTGAGCGATGGATCGAGGAACAAGCCGAGAACGATATAAGCACAAATTCGCGTTTGACCTGACTTTGAACCTATCGGTTGAAACTCATTAGCTGAAACTTATCAGTTGAAACTCGTTCACTTCCAGCCCCTGCGGAACGATGCGTTGCCACGACAGCCTTTCATATAGTTCTCGTATTTGAAATATCATAGTAACGGCAAGAAGCGTCAACCGTCGGATGTGGCTGTGTAATTTGATTGATGTTCAAACGACGAGCGAGCAAGGATCAAAACGCTTTGACCCTTTTCTCTTGCAATCGATTAACCTCCCGCACACCCCGTTTGAACTATTCAACTTGTTTCGAGGACGAGTACAGCCTGTTGAACAGCCTTGACTTGAGCTTTTTTCAGCCAACTTGCGTTGAACATATAAGAATGACCCGCGAAACGTGTATCGTCCTCTCGTCTCCATCAAACATCAGTGCTACTAGCCATGTTCCGACCATCCACCACAGAGTCTTTGACGTGCCGTTTCTGTCAAAGGGAATTCACGTCATCCCAGCCTTTGACGAGTCACCAGAGGTTTTATTGCACTAGGGCCCAGCAAGAATTCCAGTCTACATTGTCCGCGGCCCAGAACATGTGGACGGACGAGTGCAAAAGACAGAAAGTGTCCAACGACAAACATGTTTGGGTCGGCCTCAGAGGCTCTCAGTTTAGACCACGAAAGGTATGATATTCCTCCCTTGAATGCTCGCATGACATGGCTGACCTCGAACGTAGATTCCGAAGCCGAATCAAGGTTCCAGCCCTTCTGAGCCCAGTATACTAAGCCAAAGCCCTTCTCCCCCCGCTGGCTTCACCTCTCCCGATGCATTGGATGCTCAAAATTCACAGAGACCTGAGCAGGAAGTAATGCCCGAGGTCCCAGAACACGACCCTGCCCATCCGAATGGCCAGGCCAGCGGCCAATTGAATGGACAGCAGAACCTCCAGTCTTCAACATCCCCCGATGATCTACCGATTGCCATACGAAGGACCCGCCGCAATGTGGAAAGGTTTCGGATAAATGACCGGTTACCGGAACCACTTCGAACCAATGACGACCCATTCCTTCTGCCTGCTGGTAAGACTTACCTTCACCTTCGTCGGTGCACGTTTTTGACGGTCTCAGATTTAGGTAACCCTTTCAAACGTCTGCAAGATTTCCGCAGTGCCCTCCCCAAGCCAGCTCATATCGAAGGACCAGCCAATGTTTTCAACCTTCGCCGAAGATATTACTCCACTTCGCTACCCACACATGACCCAGAAGGGTGGATCGACCTCGATAGTCTTTACGACTCGACTTATCACTCCAATACGCTAGAAGAGTCTACTCACGACGNCACTTCCGTGGTCCCGTTACACTCATTGGGACCATTCCCCAACCTTTCGAGCTTCGAGCTCGGCGAATGGTACATCGACAGCGGCCCACAACTCTCGATGGTCAAACTGCAGAAGCTTGTTCAGTTAGCACAGACTCCCGGCTTTGCAGAAGACATTGCGAAGGCCAATTGGCCTCAAATATTTGACGCTCTCGGGAACAACCAAAGTCTCGATCACGTCGAGAACACTGATGATGAGGAAGCTTGGGTTGACGACGACGGTTGGAAGACTACCCCAGTCCATATCTCTGTCCCCATTTGTGGCGCTGTGGAAACACGGAATGTAGGAACCCTCTACCATCGAAGCATAGTCTCGATCCTTCAGGACAAAATCCTTAACAGCTCCGATATGGAGCATTTCCATTACGACCCGTTCGAAGTCTTGTGGCAGCCAGACCCTGACACCCCAGCCATGCGGGTTCATTCCGAACTGTATAACTCGGACGCATTTTTGCAGGCTCACCGAGAGCTGCAGGACTCTCCACCGCCTCCTGGCTGCACCAGACCCCGAGTTGTAGCTAGTCTGATGTTCTGGTCCGACGAAACACACTTGACCTCCTTCAGCGACGAAAAGCTGTGGCCCTTATACATGTTTTTCGGTAACGAATCTAAGTATCGCCGTTGCAAGCCCTCATCAAATTTGTGCCATCATGTTGCCTTTTTTGATAAGGTAAGGCTCGTTCAACCACATGAGATTCATCAAATTTGTGCCATCATGTTGCCTTTTTTGATAAGGTAAGGCTCGTTCAACCACATGAGATATCCGACTCTGAAAGACTTCTTTCTTAGCTCTCTCCCGATTTCAAAGATTACATCACCCGCAAGACTGGTGGAAGGATTCCACCCAAGTCTTTCATGTCGCACTGCAAGAACGAAATGTTTCACGCTCAGTGGGAAATCCTGCTTGATGACGAACTATTGGAAGCCATCCGGCATGGAATCGTCATCATGTGCCAGGACGGGATTGAACGCCGGTTCTACATTCGAATTTTTACCTATTCGGCCGACTACCCCGAAAAGTAAGCTCCCTGCTCTCTTTCGGATTTGCAGATCGCTCAATCACCACCGCAGGGTCTTAATTGCGACGATCAGAAGTAATGGAGCATGTCCTTGCCCCCGCTGTCTGATCAGCGCAGAAAACCTTGACCAGCTAGGTACTGAAGAAGATCGTGCATTCCGGGAGAATCACGTCAGGAAGGACGATGTTTCCAGGCAGTCGAAGGTCGAGGAAGCTAGATGCAAAGTGTTCAAGGGCGGCGCTTCGATATCTGGCACACACGTGAATCGATTGCTAAAATCTGAGTCTCTCCAACCCGTTAGAGTGAGGATTGCTACTGCCCCTCCACATTCATGCTGCACTGTACTGATGCTGGTTGAATCTAGAACGCTTTCTCAGTTAGACTTAAATCAACAAAGTTCGATATTTTTCGGGCGCTGGTGGTCGACCTCATGCATGAATTTGAAATTGGAGTTTGGAAAAGAACTTTCATTCATCTAATCCGGGTCCTTGAAGCATCCTCGAAAAACGAAATCCTTGTTCATGAACTTGACAGACGGTCAGCCCCTTAATCCACTCCTTGATTGGTCTAACTGTGACACGTAGATACCGCCTTGTTCCGAGGTTCGGAAAGTCTGTGAGACGTTTTTCAGAGAACGTCTCTGACTTCAAGAGGAAAGCTGCCCGAGACTATGAACAGCTTCTGCAGGTGAATAATRAAGTACGACTATAGCCTTTCCAGTACTAACGTTACTTCAAAAGTGTGCCATTCCCGTCTTCGATGGGTTGGTTCCAAATGAAGAGCACGATCGGGAAATCCTCCTAATCCTGTCATCCTGCGCCAAGTGGCACGCTCTGGCGAAGCTGCGATTCCACACAGACGCAACCCTGAACCTTTTAGACGAGGCCACTGTCGAAATTGGCAACTCTTTCAGGAGATTCATCRACAATGTATGCTCCCAAGTCCAAACCAAGGAGTTGGCTATCGAGGTGGAAAAANCGTGTCAAACGGGAACAGAAAAAGGCGGCAAAAAAAANCGAMAACCGCTAAAGAAGACAAAGGGACCACAGGGGAATCTGGGCCGTCGACCGAGTCTGCTTTATCTTCCCCTGTCCTGGAGGCTGCAGGCCCTACCGGCCCTTTGCCGCTGCAAACAGAGACAGCTACTCGTGTAATAAAGGCGAACAAGTCACGTTCAGGACGTTCAGGTTCGGTGAGAATGTACGACTCTTGTTCCTCGTTTCCTTCCTGACTTCAAATTTTAGTCCTCTGCGTCACGGCGGAAGGTAAGGTCAAAATCAGATCCAAAGGTGGAGTTGCAGATCTCGGGGAGAAGCTCTGAGCGGGTGAAGGAGGCCAACGAAACACAACACAGCTCCACCCTCGCTGCAATGCCCGACACTGCTCCTTCTCAGGTACAGCAATCAGGTATATCTAATCAAGGGACGACGGTGGTCCCGCCCGCACCGGAAGCAAGTGTACGTGCCCCTTCATTCTACGAGTCATTCATCCATTGATTCGGTCTCAGGCTTCTCAAACCTCGGAGACCAACCAGCAAGATTCAAGAAAGGGCGAGTTTGTAGACTCGAAGACGAAGCCGAAGTTTGTTCCGCTCAACATTCGGACACCAAAATTCCATTTTCTTGGCGACTACGTCGCAACAATCCGGTTATATGGTACCTGTGACTCATTCACGTCGGAGACGGTCAGTTGACAATAGTGCACTCAAATCGACGTTTCGCTGATTTATCGTCTCTCCGGATCAGGGTGAACTCATGCACCGACTCCCCAAACGATGGTATCGGCTGTGTTCGAAAAGGAAATTTCGCGAAGAGATTGCTCGTCATGAGCGCAAGGCAGCCCGCATACGCGCCATTCGCGCCCGAATTAACGCATCGAAGGAGACCAAAAAGAAAGAGATCGAAGAGCAGCGGAGAGCAGCCAGGGTAGCCGACATCCACCATTACATTGGCACTAATCAAAATTACCCGATCTCCCTCTCGTCCCTCTCTCCTCTTTACGATTCAGAGGCCAGCGACGTCGAAGCCGATCCGCTAGGGAAGGTAATTTGTTCCCGATCCATCCAGTGTCTTCAAACTGAAATTCTACCGCAGACTTTCCTCCCAGACCTGAGGGAGCACCTTCTCCCCAGAATCGCCTCAGCCTTAAGGGCGCGCCACCAGGAGCAAGGAGCTCAAGACGCAATCCCCTCCTTAGATCCCTCGTATCTTGCGTTCAAGGATAGTCGAATCTTCTCCCACAAGATCATGAGGGTCAAATATACCACCTACGATGTACGGAGGGACGAAGACGTTATACATGTCAACTCTGACGTTTGCAACATCATGATTCCAAATCCCCATTACAGCGATGATCCTCTCGCAAACCACCCTTACCTCTATGCTCGCGTTCTAGGAATCTACCACGCCAACATTTATTATGTCGGAGAATCCGTTTCAGGAATACGTGATTATACTCCAATTCGGATGGAATTTCTACGGGTTCAATGGTATTCAAGTTCTACCAACCCCAAGAATTCACTCGGCCCGACGTCTGCCTCCCTTCCTGAGCTCGATACTGTCTTTTTCCCGCCAGTAACCTCTCCTGACGCAACCTCATTTATCGATCCTAGTATCGTCCTTCGAGCGTCACACATAATTCCCCGCTTTCGCAAAGGTCGGGCATACAAAGACGGTCGGGGGAWATCAGAGATGGCGGATGATGGAATGGATTGGAAGGAGTACTACGTGAACAGGTGAGTTCGTTTAATCAATACACACTCGGAGACGCGACTGACATGCTTCCAAGGTTTGTCGACCGGGACATGTACATGCGTTATCAAATTGGCTTCGGAGTTGGACATTGGACCGAAGGGCAGCCTCCCCATGGTCGACGCTCACCCTCGCAAAAGCAATCAGAAGTTGTCGAACCTCGTTCCGAGTCTCTCCCCCGGCCTCCCCAACCCGGTCAAGAGCTCACCAGTACCGCTTSCCCAGACAATTCAAGACCACAAGGGCTCGATATCGAGGAAGAACCTCCACAATTTCATGACTCAGATGGCGAGGGGAGTGATAGGGAGGGGAGCGATGAYGAAAGGAGCGACAGCGATGCTGACCCAGAGGGTGAAAGTGATGAAGTAGATACACTAGATGACGACGAGGTCGAGATGCATGGGTATTGACGTTACAGACTTGTATACTTGTACAACTTGAATGACGAAAGCCAATCTAATTCATTCCTAAAATAGTTCCCTGCGGACATGTTCAACCCCCTGACCGGACTTCTCGGCGTTGCGCTCATATATAAAGAGCTGCAACCACCCAGGCACCTTTCAATACCCTCMACCCTCTTCGTCTCACCCCATTCAAATGTCCCGCCCGCGCGGCCTTCTCCCGGTGCGTCTGCGCTTTCCTGCTCAGTTAGTTCACTTTCCACTGAGCTTTCGCCGCCTCAGGTCGTTGATCACATAGCTCGACAACTGGCTCGCTCATCCTAATCCAGCGCCGCTTGTTACCTAYGAATCGGATGCGCTCATCATCAGCTGTGGAAGGGTGCGTTGAGTTTCCCTCTACCGTGCTCTGACACTGATGCCTTAGAAACAAGGTGAATGATGGCCA
This sequence comes from Candolleomyces aberdarensis, assembly GCA_004126415.1. Classification (NCBI taxonomy): domain Eukaryota; kingdom Fungi; phylum Basidiomycota; class Agaricomycetes; order Agaricales; family Psathyrellaceae; genus Candolleomyces; species Candolleomyces aberdarensis. The sequence goes on along the minus strand of SDEE01001203.1, from coordinate 2,258 downwards.
ACAATAGCTAAGTTTCCGGTGAGTTTGAGCTATTTTGTTGTGAAGTCGACGTTGATTCCGAGTCATCTCCACAGGCTTCCTGGTGGGTCGCTCACCCTATCCATCGCAGTGCCGGTTTCACCTTGGCCATCGTCCACTATCAGAGGAAGGTGTGTAGTTTCTCTTCATTTCTGGCCTGTCATTCATGACATATGCATAGGGTCGACGATGAATGGTGACGGCTAAGCCCGGGTAGGTCTCAGTCACTACCTAACGGAATTACATATTTATTCACAAAATCACCCCCACAGGTTCCCTTCTACTTACCACCTGGTTCCACCTCAGCCATCGTCCGCTATCCAGAGGGGGGGGGNTGTAGAGGTGTGTAGAGTTCGAGTTCCCCTCATTTTTGGCCTATCATTTATGACATATGCATAGGGTCGACGACGAACGGTGACAGCTCAGCCCGGGTAGGTCTGGGTCACTACCCAACGGAATTACATATTTATCCACAAAAACGCCCCCACAGGTTCCCTTATACTTACCACCCTGTTGATGTGCCACCCTTTCCTAGCCTGGTTCAATTTTCACATCGTCAGGAATACAGCTTGTTTATAACTACCGTAGGATTAGTGGTTGGCTTGTATCCTTTTCCGTCGTTACTTAGCCTGCCCAATCGCTATCATTGAATTTGAATGTCGGAACGTGTGGCGAACGGCTCAACATCGTGTCCTTGACAAAGCGAATTGATCACATTAAACTACGAATAGCAAGGCAGACCTGTAAGGATTGAAGGGTTGGAGCCTCGTTCAATTCGAACCGTCATAATGAACTGTGTGCATGTGCGTGTGCATCTAAGGTCGGCGTTGGCCAATAGTCTCTATGACACCTCTTGACTCTGCCTCGATTTCGCGTTGGTCCCGTTGTCGTTGATTTTTGACTTGATTTGGGGATCTGAGTTCATCCGTTTTCGCGAAATCAGGTTTGAACGTACCGAATCCCAAAATCAATTTGATCCGCAATCTGGAAATCGGCCATTTGTGAACCACGTACTCCGCTGTTGGCTCGCCCTTTCACTGTTTCGGTTTGGCACTCGGTTGGTGAGGAAGAGCGTCCCGGTCTCTTGGAAAAGGCCTACCAACAAGCCTTTTTGTCCATCTCCCAGAGGCAAGTTAAAGGCRAACAGGCCTGCATCCGGCATTCAATATGAACTTGCCAGCTGGTAAGATGCTGATACTACCAGGCATAGCACATCTATCAGAGTGAATGATCTGATGGTCATGGCCGCATCTGTGTCCACTGACGACGCGCAATGTATAGCACGGCACCGCATGGAGTACCAGCAGAACATTGAATAATAGGTGCACCCCATTGCTCCAGAGCCATGAATACATCCTCTTCGCTCGCTACACGACTCCGGGCACATACATACCAAGAAAGGTCACTCAGATCCTCCCCAATTCGTGGGCGGCCGTCGGGATGGGCCCGGTGTCAGCTAGCTCTGARATTCCTGTACTCGAGGGGGTCGAGGAGTGTAGCCACAGCCATAAGGAAGGTAGGTGGAATCATATCCCTAGCCCCTAGCCTCCCACTACCGTGGCCAATAAGTTACAAAAAAAATAAATTATTTTAGACAAGGTCGAGGGGTATGTCTTACCGTGTGTGCGACTCTTCCAATGTTCAGGGATCACGGTCCGAGAAGTCACTGGACAGCTATGGCTTAAGCTGCAGTCATTCAATAACAGAGCRAAACTATCATTGGAGCAGCTGTCTCGTAAGAGCCGCAGTCACTCTAGGCGCGACCGTGAGGTGCATGATCCTCCACCCTGAGCCGCTGGCGCAGCTGCCCTGGCAGGTCCAAACCAAACGCAATCCTGCAACCCTTTGCGTGCACCGACAGGAAGGTGGCGGTCTGTTTGCTCAATCATCAGCCCAATNGTACNGANTNAGCGATACCTACTANCTAAAAGTTCAGACTAAACGCTACCGCCTGAGATAATGTTTGCACCAGGTCAAGTCCCTCACAAGGTCACGTCTGGTCGGGCTTCGCTCAGGGGATCACTTGAGGCTCTGCGAACCGCGAGACGAAAATGGCTTCCAGTCCTCAACTTGGGATGCGTTAGTCAGGAGATATACCAGGTCACAATATCCCTCTACAAAAGTAAGAGTTGAAGCCCCCGGACACGAATACGCCATCTCTGCCAGGTATACCCTGCCATTATCTAGCTTTCTATGGCCTGCCAAGATGAAGTGCCAGAATGGCGGAGATTGATGATCAT
>SDEE01001202.1:0-11195 GCA_004126415.1 Candolleomyces aberdarensis | reverse complement strand
TGACCCAGGTATCCGAAAGGTAATCTTATCACAGACAGCCCAAGTATAGCTTGAGCACTCGGTAGCTCCAGGTCTCCAGACCCATGGTAAGCCCTATATTGGCTATCAAATTCCGACCGTGATGATCGAGGGATACTTGAATGTTGGCATCCATGATCGAGCACTGGGGGAGAACCCAAATAAATCCGTCCATCGTTTAGTAGCACCAGAAAGTTGCTATGTACTGCCAGTGTATGACGCATTTTATTGTGTTTTGAAACATCGGACGCAAGTGACCCAAGACTGTTCAAATACGGAATCAAATCCGGCGAACTTAAATTTGGCTAGAGCGCTTCCTAACTGGCACTGAAAATGTCGCCTCGAGGAAACGAGGCACTCTAGCCCTAGAACCTAGCTTGTTGTTTACAACAGCAGACATACAACCGCGGATTTCTGTCTCCCGAGACACATCTAGGACGAGTTGCCCAAGGAGATAAGACGTGGTCAGCAGCATAGTCCTCATGCCCACTTTTCGATCGTAATGAAACACAGCAAGCTTAGAGATGAACGATATCGCCTCGTGTCCGATTATTTGCACCTCCCAGGACAATAGAACATATGATATCACCAGTACACGAACACACACGGTTCCCGTAGTTGTTAGTACTTTACTGCATTCATAAAACGGTTCCGATGCGACGTGCACCGGGGCTGGCTATCCATATATCATACCAAACACTGATAAGAACCAACTTATGACAATAAACACGCCACAGACTCGGTTTGAAAGGGAAAATATGAGGGATCTTGTGTGTACATCGCTGGGTCGCGTTTCAGCGCGCGGTTTGGGTTTCTATTCTATTCAAACTGCAACTGCGCTGCGTTAGAATGCCGGTTGTGTACGCACACTCGCCACGCACCTTTGCATTTGTACCTAATGTTTACACCTGCGCCAACTTGCAGAACAATGGTGTCACACTCAGCCACAGTGCAGCTGCGGTCAGCAAACGGTTACATCACTCAGATTTTGCTGTGTGGTGAATGCGTGATTCGATTCCGACAGTCATTAAGTTGGGTCTCACCTAAACCTCCGAGTCCCGGAGTGTTTGGCCAAAGAGAAACAATCGTGAAGGAGGTGAATGATGCATGCCTTAATAGCCTCGACAATACTTGATATGTCTAGTTTCAGGAGACGTACTGCCTCGTGGTGTACCCAGGTAGCAGGCGCCGTACCACAAGTTGACAACTTGGCAAGAAATCTGAAAATGAATTCAGGACTAGAATATGACGGTATGCGCACAATCTATATCCCCTACTCGAATTACACATCTCCAATTGCGACAGCGTGCCATGCGAAAATAATGGTCATGAGGAACGACCCAACACGGTCAATTCAGATGAGCCAATGCTCATGATGGTAAAGGCACAGGTACGCCAGCCGCTTGGTCCCCTTGCTCTCCTTTCGGGGACTGCGACGCCGGCGCCGACCTGAAGGGCCCAATCTGGCCTCGGTCACTTCACGACCCAAGAGTAGACTATGCTGGTCCATGAGCAGAGGGCCTAGGTAAGGGGCAGACCAGCCACAGGGGGTCCTGGTCATCGTCGCCAGGCAGGCACATGATCATAGCCCACAGTTCCGGGAGATTAGGAGGCAACTAAACAAATGGAAGAGATCGAAACGAGTTGAGCTTGAGCCACTGATATCGATACAGTACAGCAGGCTTCGTTCACGACCCAGAGCCACAAAGACAGCAGAGCAACAAGACAGAAATTAGAAACCAGAAACCAGAAACCAGAAACCAGAAACCAGTAAACAGTAACCAGAAGGAGAGTCCCAACAGCCGCAGAAGAGTTCTTCACTGTACGGCAACTTCGCCACGCACATCGATGACTCGGAGGCCGTAAAGTTGCACCAGATATCTTCGAGTTCGATCATTCTGAACGAAACATCTTGCTCTAGAGTGACCGACGCTCCTGGTCATACCGATCTAGAAGGGCGACATAGCTATCCGAAATCTATCCAAGATAATGAGAAATTAATTTATATCGAGCCGAGAGGTTGGAGGAAGGTCAACGAAGACGTACCTTCTTTGCACGCTCCTTCCCTCCGGGGACGAACCGACAGATGGCCATTGACGCTTCATACCACCGTTTAGCCTCATCAAGACATGAGCCGCTACCAACCATCAGCCTAAAAGAAAAGGAAGGAAGAGTCGAGCCAGGAAGAACGAACTAGAGGCACTCCGTCGCCATGTTGAACGCCGTTCCAAGAAGCCAATGTCGCTCATCCATCGGGTAAACGTCCTGTAAGCACATAACAATAAACAGAAGTCGGAGTTGTGTCCAGTGCCATCCAAAGCGCGACGTATGACGTATCCATCCGTCGTTGGAGTTGCGCACAAAGGGCGCCGGTGTGCGTCCCGGTGTTCACGCGGGAAGCAGTGAAGACAAGAAAAGAAGGTGTTCGAGCCGTGTGCACGGGTGAGGGGCAGACAGGGTGAAAATCACCATCAGAAACTCATCACAAAAGGCGCCAACAGCCGCATCATTCGAAAAGATTTGGACAGACCTCTGAAGAACTATCATGTTCTTGTATGACATCGATRAAATTGGGTAGAATGCTGACGTTTGGACCGGCGTTGACATGCGATTGGGGCCAGGAGTCGAGGTCGAATTGGTCGCTCGTGAATCGGAAACTTATCACGTCCAATTTGTGTGAACGAGGTAGGAGGTAAAGGATCCAGTCCCCAGCCTCGGGCAGGTTGGATGAGCATGTTGGGACTTGGATTCCGTGAAGCTTGAGCTTTTGGATGCTGGGATGCCTGCCGAGGAAGCCTAGAATGTCGGATCCCTGCATGTTAGCCTCGCCTATGACCAGGTTGGAAGCAACCTCGAAGTGGATGAGGGAAGGGAGGGTTATTTCGGAGAGGAATTTACGCCAAATCCCGCTTGGTGTCTCGGGACATTGGAGCTCGAAATGGGTGAGGCTTGGTGCGCACCAGGAGAGAAGCTGGCTCGTCCAGTCCAGGAATGAAGGACTTGCGAAAAACATATCGGATCGCATAATGAGGCTCTCTATCTTTGGCGTCGGAGGACCCGTTGTGCGACCACGTGGTGAAGCTTTTGACTTGGTAGAGAGTTTGTTTAGGTCTGAAGGCGGCGTAAGGGTCGGCTTTGTCCCACCGGAGCCGGTGTCCTCTGGTGTATAGCAGGTAGTGTCAGAATTTATGGAGCGGAGTGGCTTAACAATCGCATACGTGGTAGCTTTTCGGCACTCTGAGTCACCTGCGGGTGTGGTTTCCGCAGACCAGCTAAAGGGCTTCCGTCAAAGTAGCCTGTAGCGCAGGGAACCTCAGCCAAGAACAACCCATACCAATATTGAAAGAACTCACGGCTCGGCTCGTTGCCTCAAATCTGCGCTTTGAACGATAGAGCTGGACTCGTAGAAACACGTTCAGCGGTGGTTTGATCTCGATCCTGAAGGTACTTCAGGAATGGATGCTCACCGCTCAGCAGCATACGGGTGCATCCCTTCGTCAGAGAAGTCGTCAAAAGCCCAACATAAAGCTTTGTCCACTCCTCCGACGTAAGTCGAAGTACCTGCCCTTCGTCGAGTCCAGGGGCATCGGTCAGATCCCAACAATCCGGTTTGGGCCAACGATCGGCCAAGTACACCTCGAAATCCGTAACTTCGTCTGTGCTCCTGACAATCGCGTGCATGTCTTCCACCTCTTCCACTAGCCTCTCGATCTCCTTGCTGAAATAATAATAGATATTGCGGATGTTCTTCGTGGAGAGAGAGCAGCGTATGGCGCGTAACGTATGCTCCGGTGCCCGGAAGCACCATATCGATCCCTGTGAAGGGTTGTTGATATTGAGTTTGCCAAATAACAGCGGGAAGATGAGGGTGTTGAGGTCTTTGCAGGTGCTACCGAGGGCACAGAGAGCGGCGGCGTCCATCTCATCGATGATTTGCAACAGCAACTCATGAGGAAGGTCCACAAGGGATGCCGGCGGGGAGTCGGAGGATGTCAATGCCTCATTCGTGGACTCCTTCTTGAGAGCATCGGGTCCCGGTGCTGCAGTTGAATCGCGTTTCGCAAGTTTCAACAATTTCATAGCGCTAGAGAGATAAAGAGAGGTTTTAGAACACTGAGGAAGGGTAGAAAACGACGTGGTCAGGAATAGGATCAAACAATATGTGACTCCCAACCGAGCACCGTGATGCTCTGCCTGTCATGACGTTAGGCGCGGCTGTAGGCGCTATGCATTGACTAGGGGGCACGAGCCAACTGAAAGACAAACGTTTACGCAGCTTGTTGACAAAGTAGATCTACCAAGTACAAATGCAGCACATCGTTCAGGCAGGAATCCCAGATTTGAGGGCGACTGTAAATCACGTTCGACCCGTGCAAGACGGTCTCTGGCTCTGAGCCTGCCTCGAAAGACGTTGGAGAACCAGGAGCTGGTCGAGGGTGGGTTGTGGCCGACTCGGATAGATAATGCGGGGCGTCGAGAGGAGCCCGTCTCTGCTGGTCGGGTGGGAATTTGGATGGGGTGCCGGCTCGCCTGATGTAGCCAGTCGAATTGCCGATTGATTGCCGATGTCGACTTTCCTCGACAACCGTCTCCCAAGTACTCACGTCTCAAACTTCACCAAAGAGCTGAGCGGCGCATTTTGCCGATATGCATCGCTCTCTTCACCCCTGTCCACCACTGAGCGCGTTAATAATACTTCACAGAGCCGCACGAGCCTGAGGTCATGATTCGCCATGCACGTGTACTGTACATGTGGTGAGCTAAGACGCCTGCGAGCAATTGCGGGTTAAACCCGAACTATCACACTCTGCCTTTGTCTACGATGTCCAGCATCGCATCGCATAGCATCGAGCCCACCGTCTCCGATGTTACGGGCCCTCCACTACGTCCAGGTCCGTATATTCAAGCTGATAAGGATAGAGAAGCATCTGACTCCTCGGTGTTGGCAAATTAGATTGTCCTGTGGATGAGACGGCTGAGGACTTCACTTTGGTCCAGTCCGTCGATGACAGCGGTCCAGATCTGGGAAATCAACACAACGTTGGCGTCAGGGAACAAGTCCTCAGGAACCAGGACATACTGCCGCTTATTTTCCTCCATTCGAAGGAACTTGGTCAGCTTGACTGTCATGGCAATCAAGAACGCGCAAGTGGTCAAGAGTTGGCTCAACCGTACAGCTGGAAGGCTTTGCTGGCGTCGCTGATCGTCGTCAACAAATCGTTCTTTCAAACGGGCACCAATTTCCTGTGGCATACAATGGACAGCTTTACACCGGTGCTGAAGCTTTTACCTTGGTTCAGCGGTGGATACAAGGGTATTGGCGTGAGTTTCTCTATTTTCACTCGTACGACGCTTGGTCTTTTTAGACGAACCTTGTCCTCTTAATAGTCTTACGTGTATGTTGGCTTCACGGATTGGGGTCGGTTCAGAGTGTACAGCTCTCGCATCCACCACTTCAAGATCGAATCTACTCCAGATATCGTCATACCCCACGATAAGCTACTTCAGCTCCTTTTTCTGCATCAGCGGCCAGACCCTTTCTTCGAGAACCTTCACTCGATTACATTCTCGAGCGCTGCAAGTCAGGCGCTACATATGCTCTTCCTCTTTGTTGGCCCGCCTTTGCGAAACTTGGAAGTTAACGTAGCCACACTGGAACAGCAAGACAAATTTTTGGCAATTCTACCCGACTTGCAGAATAAGACGACATCTCTGGACACATTCCACTACGGCGGTCCGCTTTGCAGGGAATTTATTCTCCATCTCTCCAATATCAAGACCCTCCAGCTGTTAACATTGAAGATAACAACAGGGTCACGTCTCGGGGCGTCGGATTTGGAGTTTTTGCGCAATCTACCAAACCTACGAAAACTCGAGCTAGAGTTCGAGCCAGACCTCAAAATTGCCGATGAAGAGGCTCCGGTGACCTGGGCGGAGCAGAGGGGAAAACCGGAGACCTGTGGCTGGCAATTGGAGCTCAGTGGCAGGGGCCAGAATTTGCTCGACGCATCTTGGGCCATCGCACCTACCCAGTTACGGGGTGTCGCACTACAAGCCACAGGGTTTACCACCAATTCTGTTGTCGCCAACCTACTGTCGCGATTCTTCGCGAAGAACCAGTCTCTTGAAGGCTTCTCGATGCATTTTGGCGAGACCGGTTCGCTGTCGAGACTATCTCCCCCAGTCGAAGCTTATAAAATACGAGGCGCAACAGAAGCGCTCAAGAATCATAACTATATAGTTGCTCTCGTGATGTCGGACCTCCCTCACTCTACTGGGGAACACATCTCGTCCATGCTCCAAGCAAGTGTACCTCGTTGGAAACGACTCAAAATCCTTCACTTCCGACTCCACGAAAGTGCACTTGTCCCTCGGGATGGAACCAAGTGCTTCCCAAGTTTAACATTCCTCTTCACAATCCGCGAAGAATGCCCGAACATCGAAGAGCTCAATTTTCAATTCGACGACGACCAAATAACCGCACCGGCAAGTCTCAACTGGTCGAGACCTCCTTTTCCCACTGTCCATCCTCTCCGGTCATTGTCCATTGGTACGGTCAACCATAATCTCGAATTTGATGTTGCACAGAAGGCTGCAATAGCAGCATATATCGCAGGACTTTTCCCTCGTCTCAAATCCTTGGTAGGGTCTGCATATAAAACATGGAATGGCATCGAGGTGCTGGTGAAAGCGTACCAGCAAGTCAGGGAATGGGGTCCTCTTGATGCTCACACACCCTCCAAAGTATAATTTTCTCCTATGCTCTAAAGTGATCTATGAATATCTTTCATTCGCCCTTTTCAGCCCCTGAACCTTGTGTACAACATCTCTGAATGCTACCGCTACAAAGTGGTACGAATGTAAATAAGGATATTTAACCGGGTTTCTATCAACTCAGTGCTCGACTTGTCCAATGTGACTTAGTACTTAGCCTGAGCGACCGCCCAAACCGACCAGCATATAAAAATCCACCATCCAATATTTAATATTTAGGCCTTGCCATGCTCGGGGCAATTTGATTTCAAATACTGTTTATAATTTAAATTGGTATTCCAAGGGCCCGCACACAAAGCACCAAATTGATACGAGGATTTTTAGGACCTTGTGCCGTTACTATAATATGATATAAAAGCCTATCTAAAAACAATTTAAATAAGTAAGAAATCCTCTTTAAATGGGCTTACCGTCGACCCTAGGCTTACTGTCTTTGGTAGCATCTTCCCTTCAATAGTTTCTCTTGCGACGTCCAAGGGAGCGCTTCCGCGCAACGGACCCGAATCGTTTTGTGCACAATGTGGATACGCTCGATCTACAAACCGTTGGAGTGTGGACGCGCATTCTTCGATGTGTTGCTCCCGGCATCGACTCTCGCTTTTATCAGCCCTCTCAAGCTGTGTTTACATGTTACCCTTCCCGTGTGCACGTTTCAAGGCGTTCACCACCGCACCGGGCTCAAAAGGCGTGCCACACATTCACATTCGCGTTATGGCAGCGAGTCGTCAAGCGTGACAATGCGCGCGAGACGGTCAATCTTCCATCGCCCCCTTCTTGACTTCTCACATGAAAACTTGACGTACCATGTTTTGAAGTTAAATAGATGTTGTCACGTTGATCGTCCAAGAACTACGATTGTCCCGGTCATCTAAACCTAACTGTCTGAAGGGTGGGTGTGTCCGAAATACGGATTATTCATTGGGTCCAAATCCCATGGTGCCCGTTTTCCTCTCCACCCTCGGAGCCTCACTCCCACCCCCTACAGTTTTGCTCTGCAGCTGCCTGCTGTCCTTCCCCTTTCTCAGGCCTTCGGTCAAAGTCACCTCATCCAGGTAGTCGGCCCCGAGCGGGGAATGGGTATGGGTATGCATGAGTTCGCTTGTTTCTAGTAGTAATAATTTATGCATGAATGTCCAAAAGTCGCTTACAACATGCAAGAGACATGCATATATCGTACTGAGTAGTGCTTCTGAATCTGATATAAGCAGCTATGAACGAACACCGGGTATCCCATGAATTATACACGCATGCACGGCTGCCACCATCCTTCCGACTGGCACCACTGTCATCCAGCGTAACGTACCAGCCAGCCGATAGGCGCCAACCACACACCCAMACCCTCGTAGCCGAGAAATGCGTCGAGCCGGAAACTCAACGGCCATATTCCGTCGGCATCATCGAAAAAGCTATGGCGGAGGCTGGGTTCAGCGTCAAACAGGGAAAGACCGCAAAGAGTCAGGTATCAGAGTGCATCAAGCTTTTGCAAGCAGAATCGAATCTCCCAATAGAAAGAGCAAAGATGCGGATCAAAGTGACTGTTCCTGCTGAAGGCTACCCAGGACTCAAAGAGAAGGTCCTGGAATCAGCGGACACGGTCGAGCATGAAGAGACAGGCGAGGAACTAGAGCTGGTGAGTGACTCACTCTTCATCATAATTCGACAGCGCTCAACAAAACTTTGGTCCTAGGTTATGCTCATTGACCCAAGTCAATTCCGAGTGATAAACGAGCTTTTGCAGAAAGAGTGCAAGGGCCACGGAAGATTAGAAACACTGACATTCGCCGCAACTGCAGCGACGACATAGATCCCTTGTTGACATAGATCCCTTGTTTTGCTCCCTATGTCTGTACTATATTATACCAAATTTTATAGATTAACATCGCGAAGGACGAGCGGCCGGACAACGCGACCCCAGTTTTCTTCCCATGTCGACCACGTCCATTCTTCATTGCCCGGCGCAGTAGTCGACCTCCTGGAAATATGAACGCTAGTTGGCGTCGAAGACCGCTGTGCATTGTTTGCTAGAGAGATAGAGAGTGATGCTAGTTCTGAGGAGTTTGGGAAGTTGGTGAATAGATCCTGTGGAGCGCGTAAGGACAACGTCGGAATCTGAACAGTTAACCACTTGCCTCGAGCTGTTCTGCCAATTCACTGGCATCGTTAAATACGACGCCATTTTTACCATGTTTAACGAGTTCGTCGAGGCTACGGCATTCCGTTAGCTGGAAACGCGGATTCCTTCATAGCTAAAACAGCTCACCATGAGAAATTCAAAGCACAGACTGGGAGACCACATCCAAACATGTCCACTACCTTCATCGGAAGGTCAAGCCCAGACGAACTGGAATGTAAAGAAACACCCAGATCAGCAGCACCTAATATCCAGTCAGCACCTCATAAACTTCTGACACAACTTCTAATACAGAAAACGCACCAAGCAATGTAGGATAATCTTCTGCTTCCAACCACAAGCTGATACATCGGACCCACTTCCACGAACGTTGCAGAAATCCAACTTCTTCCATGTACTTTTTCTTCATTGGTCCTTTGCCAGTGACGATGGCTAACAACTTGGGCAGAGGACTTCCTCCAGTAGCCTCGAGTTCACGAGCTCGCGATTCATACATTCCAAGCGCTTCGAGAAGAATACTAAAATCCTCATCTGGCGTCCAAGAAGTACTTGAGACGAGCAGCGCAGGTCTGTCCGGCCGAAGAACAGGCGCGCGTATTTCGGTGTAGTTTGGTAGACCTTCAGCGGGCGGTGTGTTAGGCTGAGAAGATACAATGGCACGGTGAGAATGCAAGGCGGACGAAGCTACTGCTCCAGAGATGGTTGGAGATAAGGTCGACTTTTCGCGTGTAGTATGGGTGAACGGTGTCGAGTAGGGTGCAGAGTACTTGGGAAGGAAGTCTGACAGCCCTTTTTGAGATGCGATGAGAGGTTGGATTTTGCGGAAGAGTTCGTGTGTTTCTTGTGCAGAAGATCGGTGGAAATGTCGTGGAGGGCGATCGTGCAACACGACTTTATGTCCCCTACCTCTTGGTCAGAGAGGGTAAAATAGATGTAGCCAGACGGAGGAGCGTACTGAAGGTCCCATTCTTTGACGAGATGATCTCGCATGGCATGAGTTACGAAAAGGTGGGCATATGCAGAGTACCCGAAGGTCGCTTCGAACCTGATTTGGAGTTATACCGCATGCAAGGAAGTTTTGAAGAACGGCATACCATTTGTATATGCGGACGAACGGGTGCTTCTCTCCGACCTTTAACGCGAGGATACTGTATCCGAGATTATGCCAGTCAATGATAACCTTGCTTCCACGTATACGCCCAACCAGCTGCACGAGTGCAAGCGAGGGGATACTGGGAGGATTCTAGTCTAGCCTTGAGCGGATGTCGGTGAGGTGGGAGAAGCCAGACAAACCTGGACGACCAGAAACTCGGGAGGCTTCTCGATGTAGACAAGCAGAACCAGCAAGATGGAGACCACTTGGTGAATGATCTTAATGGGGGCGGCAACTACGAAAGGCAGGAACTTGACAATGATCGGTGGCTCTGGAAGGTACCGTGCCTGGACTCGAGGCAGCCGTTCAAGTGCAGGGGTGAGGTCGGAGCCTGGACGCCGGTCAGCATACGTTGCACCCCATACCACCGCCGACCACATACCGCTGTATCCCACTACATCTGTCACGAAGCCATTCTCTGCAAAGCTTTGTGCGTGGTACATCATCCTGGGGCTCCGGCCAATATCTCCCAACACGAGGATTGCGACAGACCGGAGCGAGTGGTGGTTTCGCGGCTTGCAGACATACCATAGGAACGCCGTCAAGACTGTTAATAAGAGTCCAAAGCCGATGAGAGGAATGAAGTCGACGATGTCGCTGGACCCCATGGCTAGCAAGCCAAGGTCGCTGAGAGCGAGCGTGGTGATGGTGTGAATATGGAGAAGCCCATTGGCCCAGTGACGCACACTATGCCGCGGCAAGCGTCTAGTACTTACCCGACTTAGTCACGCAATTACAATTTCGCTCCGACGGGCTCCATCCGTTCCTTGCTCTTGAACCATTATGGCCACTTCAATGGCTTCGTCTTCATTGCGCTCACTGGCCGGCTCGTCGCGTGCAGCTGCGAGGATATCATGCCAGGCGTCCAGGAAAGCGATTGCAACTCGGGCCTTCGCCTCCATCGTGCCCAGGACAAACTTGGTGCCCTCGTCATCGGTACCTCGAAGGCTACAATTCACAGCTCGGCCGTCACTTATACCCAGTACGTTTGTGTGATAACTCGAGTGGTCTCTTCGAAGCTAATCGGAACATGCAGGACGGACAATGTTCATACAAACGGAGACAACACCCAACGACGACTCTCTCAAATTTATCCCGGGAACGACTGTGATGGGAGAC
>SDEE01001201.1:0-11200 GCA_004126415.1 Candolleomyces aberdarensis | reverse complement strand
ACTGGTAAGAAACACCTTGATATTTGGCAACTGAGGGACTAATGATAGGATAAGGTCCAGAATAGCTGAAGCATCAGGCTCAACACATTCATCCAGAGCATCAAAGACCAAAACAAGTGGGGTTGCTCTTTGCTTAAGCAATGGACTGAGTGGCTTGGCAACAAGCAAGTTGAACTGCTGGGTGAGAACTTTGTCAAGAGCCTCAGGATTACTAGTCATGGCAGCTGCAATGGCTGATCCATAAGATGCATCATAGTGAGCAAGCTGGTATGCAATGGTATGCACAAAGCCAACAGATTTCTTTCTATCATCCTGATCTTGAGAGAAAAAGAAGGTTGCCCCAAGAGAGTTGATACCTGCTGCACGCTGTGCTACAGTTATGGCCACAGTAGACTTGCCAACCCCAGCAATGCCATCAAGCACATAGACTGGTGGGTTGTGGCCATCAGAGACAGAACCACTTATCCAGCGCCCAACATTAGCCAGTAGTGCAGATCGGGTGCCTTGAAAGCATGACACAACCTTGGCCACAACCTCCTGTGAGTCATAAGCAGCACCAGGAATCCTTTTGAGTTGGCCAAGAGTGGAATTCTGCATGTCTAATCAATGGAAACAAATATTGATAATGTAGATGGAGAACAAACCTCAAGGTGTTTGTCAAGAGCTGCAGAGAGACCTTGCATCCATCCTACTTGGTCTTGAACATTGGCAAGAATGTCACTCAAGACAATCGTCCCTGCAATATGATTTTCAATCTGTCAAGAATGCGAGTTGTCATTGCAAGGACATAATAGAGTCATTAGAAGCATACCCAAAAACATTGCAGGAGTTTTTCAAGTTTCTTGTTTGCATTCTGGAGAACCTCAATGTCATCCTCTGCCAGCACATACACTGCAATTCCCTTTGACTTTTCCTTATTTGCAGCCTCCAAAGTAGCCCACATCCCCCTATAGCCAGAAGGTTACTTGAGCATTGAACCAAGTATCCGAAGAAAGATACGTACTCCACAAGACGTCCAATGCTATTCTTCAGATCTTCTGAAAGAAGCTTCGCATCTTTGCCCTTGACAGCATTTACAAGACTCGAGCCTAAGAGATTGCAATTTTTCTTCAGAATCTCCACTTCTTCCTTGTTTGAATTGGCTTTCTATGCAATATTTGAGCGACAGACAAAAAACAAAAGTACAAGGTATGCATACCTCGACGATGTCCACCACTTTCCGCAATGCCTCAGCCGGACCTTTGAACGGCTCCGGAGCGAGGGCTACAGCAATACCCAGCGCGGTCTTGAGTGTCCCCTTTGCAATCGTCCAGACCTTGGGGGAATTTATTGCAGACATTGGCTCATTCACGACACCGCGAGCGATCCCAGGTGCGGGAGCGGGTGGGCCCTCATCAATGTCTTCTTCGTGTTGTGAGCACCACCTCTCCTCGGCCAAAGCGGGCGCGAAGACGGTGGAGGCTATGATGGTCTTCCGGAAAGAATTGCTGTTGTCGTCGGATGTCACTGGAGTAACGGTTGCCTGGGGTTGGAAGGAAGCCACTGCATCTTGGAGGTTGCTGGCGGCGGTGGAAGGAGGAACAGTCTCAGCGACATGGGCCTGAGGAGCGGCGCCCGTGGTATCCCCTCCCATTTCGGTGACTTCAACGACAGGAAGGGAGTTATTGCCCAGTCGTACGGCACCGGAACCCGCACCAATGTCCACCGGAACGTCTTCGATGCCATGCACAGTGACAGCCTTATCTTCATCCAAACCGGGCTTTGAAATAATTAGAGCGATGACTGGATCTGACGAATGGCCATGTTCGTCCTTTGGGGATGAAGCAGACGCAGCGTAGAGTTGGGGGATAGATGGTGTCGCTTCTTGACCAGTTTCAGCTTCGGCAGGTAGACCGAAAACCTCTGCGCTCCTATTCGGTGCAATCGCCGTGCCGCTTGCAAGAGTGTCGACAGCGCCCACTTCACCAGCCGTAGCAGCTTCCCCGTCCCTGAAAAGGCCACCCATGGCCAAGACATTGGCGTTGTCGCTCGACCCTGAGCCCCCAGCATCCTGGGGCCTTGTTTCCCCCTCCCCCCCATTCTTTGGCCCGCCCCGACCGAGCAGCGACTTGACGCCCCTCTCCGTCTTCTGCACGCCCCTCTCCATCTTATCCTTCCCTTTGTCATATTTCTCCCCCACCCACGCTCTGAATCGGCTGGCTTTGCCAGGGGGTCGACTGCCATCGATGTCTGGCGTCGCAGCACGAGCCTGGATCGGCGTGTTGCCCTCCGAATTGTCGGGGGGACCACGGTTTTCACCTCCTCCGGAATGGGTAAATTCAGACATGTTAGTTGGTTGATTCGAAATGGTCGGTTAGATCGCAGAGTTTCGACAGTGGATGGTGGTCCAAGTTCAAGCTGCGGTGAGAGAGCTTCGCGCGCTGAAGCCAATCATGGATGAGCATCCCGTGACTCTTCGGTGGGGGTCTAGCTCTGGACCGCAGATCGAGCCGATACACCTACTTCGAAGTAATCTCGATGACGGACGAAGCTTTGGGACGAAAGAGTCAGGAATGTCCCAAAATTCGTGCTTTAACAATCATATTAACGGCGAAACAAGAAGACTGATATGTAAATGGTGGATAAAGCATAAATATTCAATCAGGAGTTCTTCGGACCTCCACACTATCCAACTCCAGCCAAGCTCAAACTCGGTATGGAGCCCAGCCATATTCGAAGTGGCCGCGTTCTGCTGGGAGGTCAGCAGTCCATTTGCACAACTTGAGGTTTTCGCCTTCGTCCGTGTATCGCATGATTTTGTCGATGATATGAATAGGGGCGACGAAGGACCAGAGAGGACCAGTATATGAGGCTGTAGCAGTTTGGTTCGAAGGGAATAAGGGCGGAGAGGGGGAAGTAGGCGTACCCGAGGGTCATTGAGAGAATTTGCCTCAGCTGTACCTCACGCCACAAGATCGAGTTTGAAAATAAGCTTGCCAAAATTTTGTCGTGAGATATCACCTAAGAACGAGTTAACTTCGTCAGCATAAAGACGAGTGACGGAAACGACGCACCCTCTCCTAATTCCTAATAATCGCCCCCTTTGATACAGGGTATTGCGATCGATCAAGTACAACTCGTCATCAAGCCACGAAAGCAGAGACATGGACCAAACATACCGATTCTCGCAAATCGTAACACTCGCTTCGCTATTTCTATGGACGTGAGCCTCTCAAACCAATCTTCCTGCTGCGCGGGTAATTTGGCCTATTCAAAGTGAATAAGCACACGAGCCGAACCATAAAATCAACAAAAAATTCTGCACCTTCATGATACACGACCTCGGACAAATGAAGTCGAAACCGAGCTCCTCTTCGCCAATCGGTACGCGCAGGACTACCAAAGTAGACGAGCAATGCATGTTTTTCATTTGCCAAACCGTTACTGGAAATTCCAGAGGTAAGTGCGTGCACTGGGAAGACATGTCAGCAAACCATCGAACATCAGAGCCTTCACACTCACTGAAGTCGCCGAATGATGCCAGCTGGAGATGCGCAGGATGGTCCTTGACAGGCATCTGGTCAAAAGCCTCGGTTAGTATCAAAATGCGACTTGAAAAAAAGAAGAGGTACCTTAACAAGCTCGCGGAACCTCACGTCAAGGAACAAGTTACCACAGTTCGCTCCAGGCCGAATACCCATATCCGCGATCTCAAGGTGCCATCTGTCCGATAATCTAACGTGGCACAGAGGATACGATCATCAGGGATTGAGCTTCCCAACGAAAGAACAGTCAAGACTTGCATTGTACACAGCCAAATTAACGGTACCACCAGCAGCATCGTAGTCAATAAAAGCGCCGCAAAAGGTGAAGGTCGG
This sequence comes from Candolleomyces aberdarensis, assembly GCA_004126415.1. Taxonomy (NCBI): domain Eukaryota; kingdom Fungi; phylum Basidiomycota; class Agaricomycetes; order Agaricales; family Psathyrellaceae; genus Candolleomyces; species Candolleomyces aberdarensis. The sequence goes on along the minus strand of SDEE01001201.1, from coordinate 7,343 downwards.
TGAGGCAAGCAGCGCGATGATCATCTTCAGCCTGTCCCTTCAGGTATTTCGCAGCCCTTCGCGTCTAAAGCCGCTGAAACGTTGAGGCAAACCTCTGCCGTGTCTAAGAGGAATTCATTAGAATCAGAGCTCAATATTCAAAGGCGGAATGAACGCCAACGCGAGGAGAGGGAGCGAAATGCGGGCCAAGATACTCACTGAGATCGGCGACGTCCCTGGTGATCTGGTCCTTAGCGCACTCCCAACGGCAGGTGAGGAAGCCGATGATGAGGTCGATAGGTCTCTTCCCGGGCTGTAGGTGAGCCCAGATGAGTTCGTCAACATGGGGCCTCGTCTGGTCGAAGACGGAACGGGATTTGCTTACGGGAGTATCGGTAGGCGCAGACGCTGTCAGATCCGGCGTTGGAGCGTCTCGTTATGCCCGAAAGACGACGGCGGAGGTGGGGGACGAATGCGATGTCGAATGACCCGTAAACTGCGGTTGGTTGGAGGCGAGACTTACTGAACCTGTGCCCTGCGTCTGCTGTTGCGGAAGTCGGGCATACGTGGAGCGCTGGAGCCGTTCAAACTACTGAGTGGTCCAAAGGAATGGGATTTGCAAGAGTGCTATCTGGAGAACAGTACAATTCATTGACAAGACCGTCGATTTTTGCTACTTGTTTTGGAAGGAGCACCTTCCAAATGGGCCGGTACAAGACTCGGCGCTCTTGGCATTTTGGGCTCGTCCTATACATGAAAACACAACGGATTGGCTGACTAATATTTACGTAATTTCTGACTAAGCCCTCCGCCCTCCAAAAAGAGAAATCCGTCCCGCGTGCGCCGCAGCCATGGTCGGCTGCTTTGGCAGTAATGCCCGAAAACACTCTCTCGCACGTAACTGTTGCTATTCTGACCTATACCACCACCACTGTATCTTGAAAGTCTTACCATTGACCTTTCTGAATGCTATTTGAGCCTGAAATTGTGGTAAATAACTAATGTCACCATTTTTAGCATTTGTATTATTAGCATTTGTATTATATTTNATATTCAATATTCAATATGTTCTATTTGAACTGTAGTTTCATCCATAGCATGGAATCCTTATCAATTTTTTATCTACTCTTTCATCATGAACCATCCTCCTTTAGTGTTCAACACGGGTTACCAGCGGGTAAACCTAACCCTACCCGTACCCGTACCCGCTAGTTACCTGTACCTGTGGGGGCGGGTATGGGTAGGTGCGGGTAACAGTGCCTTACCCGCGGGTAAAAGGGCGGATAATTGAAGAAAAATGAAATAAATACTGTTTAACTAATACAGAGCCAATTACATGACCGGATATTCCTCCCAAACAAATTCCTCGTCATCTTCTAGATCTGGTAACTTTGAGGCATCAAGTAGATCTGAGTTCCGAACGAGACTTTGCTTTGTCCAGGCTCCCAGGCACATAAGCGCTCGTGTCAACTGTCTAGACAATCGATTTCGGATGTGGGAAAGAATTAGACGGCCCTGGCTAAACACTCGTTCAACGGAGACCGAAGTGGCTGGAGATAGTCAGTAAATGAAATCAATAAATAGCTGCTGCTGCACTCACCTGGGATGGTCAAGTAATCCCGAGCCATCCTCCACAGCCGAGGATATGATCCTCGGTTTTCATACCACCATCCGAGTGGATCCGTCACATCCTTCACAACCTTTGTTTTCAGATACCGGTCCAGCTCTGAAAGCATCTCCTCTTCATCGGTTGAGTCGGAGTCTGTGGAAGACAGTGCATCAGCGCCCATGTCATCATCGCTTGAAAGTGATGATGCGCGCTGAAATGATAGAAATCAGATAGAGATCGAACTTCAAAATGAGAACGCACCTTCACAGGTTTTCGTAGCTGCACCAAGCGAGAAGCATTGGATTTCAGCTGGAAGTCAGCGTACAAACGCTGAAATTCTTCGCGCACAATCCCCTCAGCAGTACGAATCCAGGCTTTGGGCCACCCGGCCTTCTTAAGATAGCAAAGTTTGTAGGCAGGATGAAGGACTGCTGGTAAGCGTATGAAAATTTGACCATACCATGCGTCGAATTCCATCTCGTTGTTACATCGCGAGGCATCATTCGGAACTTCAGTTTCTTCTCTTCATCCGATTCTTCATTGGCAACTTCTTCAATCGCGGTCTTCCAGCGCGGCAAGATAATTGTCGGAGAGTTTTTGATGGCATATGCTAGCTTTCGGAGCTAGGAATAGTACGTGAGCATCAATGATCTGTCAATAATGACAGGCTTACCTTGGTTAGTACAAGGCGAACAGGTTTGGCACTGACTGCCACCTCATCCACTTTCCCACCCAACGCCTTCTCGAACATTTCTACCTCATCCTCCCCCATCTCCTCATCGCTCTCTGTTTCAGCCTCATCCATCTCTTTCTCCTCCCTCTCGATGCCATCCGCTATTTCGCCCAAGTTGAAAGGATCGTCACCTTGACCCTCCTCCCCGCTATCCTTGCTACTCTTTTTCACTCCTTCGCTTGCTTCCTCGCTCGACTTGCCTCTTTTCCTTGAATCAAACTGGCGCAATATAATCTTGACAACCAGATTGACGACGTGGGCCAGGCAGCGGACTCGGTTGGCAGCACCAGGGTAGCTCAGTATCAGCTTTGCAATTTCATCAATCATTGTATTGTTCGCGCTGGCGTTGTCACAGGTGACCGATAAAAGCTGGGACTATAGGTCAGTTTTGCCATCTCAACCATTCTACTAGCACTCACCTTGTGTTCAATCCCAAAGCTTCGAAGGATGTCAACGAATGCCGCAGCCAGATTGATGCCGGAATGCGAGACTGAAAGCTCGACTATGTCGAGCAGCATAGTGACCGGCTGTCCATCTTTCTCCATGTGCACTGTCACCGCAACAAAAGGACGGTGATTTGGGGATGTCCATGCATTGGTAGCGAAGCTCAGTTGCCCATCGTACGTCTTTGAAAGCCTTGTAAGTTTTTTTTGGTCTCGCAGCCCAATTCAGCAGCTTACCTGTAATAATTCAGCAATCCTTGCTCGAACATTCTTGAAGATAACGTGTACGTCGCGTGAAACCGTCTGGGGTGAAGGGACTTTGGTATGGGGCCTTCCGGTTTTCATAAGGCGAAGAAAACCTCGGTCGCCGACGATGCTGGCAGGTCGCATGCTCTCGGAAACCCAGCGGACGCACTCCACTCTATCGCAGGTATGTTAGATCTCGTTTACATGATATACTGATTGTTGCAGCCTACCGGGTCTCGGAATACGTGAGTGGCTTGGTCGAGAATGTAACCTTCCCCCTCCCTGTTCGTTCAAATGTGGCCGTAATTGAACCATCGGCCAATACCTTCGACGCCGCCAACCCCGCTCTTGTTGCCGCCAAGTCATTGGCTTGGACAGCTTGGTCAACAATTGACTCGCCCCAGCACTTCCTCGCATGCTTGAACAAATTCCCGGTCGAGTTATCAACCTTTGCCTTTCCATCCTTCGACACCTTCGGGTCTAGATATCGTCGTACTATTCAGCGGTCCTTCTGTGTGCCTTGGCCCTTGCACTGGGGTGCTCCACACACGAATTCAAGACACCGCCGGTCGTTATAGCGGCTAATTGTTGGTCTGGGCTCAAAAAATGCATAGACCGGCGAGTTCCAGGCTGATACAAGACGATCTATTTTGCAGGTAAGTCTCTAGTAAATGTTCAGTCTTTAATTTACTCACCCAACATTGCTTCGGGATCCTCAGGCTCCTCGGGGACTGTTTCCTTGCTGGGCGGTTGAGCCACTGCCTTCCCTTTTTTTTCTTAGCTGGCAGCGGTGCAGGGTTGTTCGTTTCTTCTACCTCATCATCTGATGAGCCAAGTACGACATGGGTTCGCTTTTGTTTGGGTTGGTGAGTCCAGCGGCGGGATCTCGCTTCATCTTGGGCATCTTCATCGTCATCAGTGGACTCGATGATGTTCGCTCGATTTCGTGGGGCCAAATTGGCCTTTGGAATCGCATCTTCATCGTCTTCAATTTCGATTACTGGCAAACGGGAGTGAGAGGTGGATGGTTGGGAGATAGGGGTAGCTGTTGGCTGGGGTGTCGGAACATGATCTCCTTGCAGGTGTTTCAAGGTTGGGTCCGTTGAAGAGTTATTTGCATCATTGAGATGCGCAGGAGCCTTGCGCCTTCGTGGCTCGGTGATGATAGTGGTGGGGTCTGGGACATCCCGCGGGCCTGGCATTTTGGTCAATAGCAAGATGTAACCCGCCCCCCAAGTCTGAGAGCCCTCTAGTAATTTTATTAGATAATACATAACTTTTTCGTCGTATGACCGAGACCGTTTGAGCTGCCGCCACCTTCTGTTTTTGGACTTACCCGCCCTGGAGCTCGCGGGTAAGGTGCGGGTTGCCAAATTGGGGTCCGTACCTGTACCCGTGGCTACCCGTACCCGCATACCCGGCGGGTAAGCACTACCCATGATGAACACTACGCTTGGATTGGCAAGGAATGTGTCTATTCAATGTGGAGACGGTGTTACGGCTTATGTACAGCTACACATTGTTCGTGACGCGGCGTACAAGATTTTACTTGGACGGCCGTTCCTCTCGGTCATGAGTGCTCAGTCTCATAACCATCTAGATGGTTCTCATACGATGACGCTCTCAGATCCGAACTCAGGACGAAGGGTTGTTGTTCCCTCTTTCCCGCAGGGTGAGATCCCTGAACTGTATCGGGATGAGTTGAACACTTCTTTTCGAACCTCGAGGATTTGAATTCGTTTCAAGGAGAGGAAATTGCGGTCATTCTGGAAATGTCGGAGGATGGCATTCCTAGGATAGTAGCAACCGCTGCACCACAAGATGGGTGCTCATTCACTGAAGAAGAAAAGAAAATCGTATATTTACAACAAGCACTATATGAACCAGGAATAGATCAAAAGGACCAGGAGGTATTCGAGCAGTACCTCCTCTGCATGCAAGAATCATTCACACAAGGACAAGTATCTGGGAATCTAAAGGCTCAGGAGGCTAAGGTTAAAGGAGTTTCGACGGCAAGAAATACAAGCCGGTCGATAAAAAGGTTAGACCCATCTATGGTACCCTCCCTGAAGAATTTCGCATTGTACGGAATATCACAGGAGACCCTCTAGCAGGCATGCCTAAGCTCTCCACCACGCCGCCTGAGTTTACACCTAAAGGAAGGTATACCCAAGAAAGAAAAGAGGACTTTGATAAGGCTCACCCTGGATTTTGGACATCTGAAGAAAGGAAACTTATGCATCATCTTATGGCTGAGCAGAATGCTGCTTTTGCCTGGACTGAGGCGGAGCGGGGCAAATTCCGTGAGGATTTCTTCGCGCCGGTCCGCATTGCGACTGCTCTCCATAAGCCATGGGTCCAGAATATTAAGCCTGTCCCACCATTTTTGTTCGAGCCGGTTTGCGAGATGATGAGAAGTAAGATAGCGGCCGGCGTTTACGAACCCTCAAGCTCTTCGTATCGCAGTAGATGGTTCTGCATACTGAAAAAGGACAGTAAAAGCTTAAGAATCGTGCATAGTCTCGAGCCGCTTAATGCGGTGACTATTGCGCACTCAGGACTTCCTCCAAATACCGAGGAATTGGCTAGTCGTTTTGCCGGACGTTCGTGCGGCACGACTATGGATCTCTGTGTTGGCTATGATGAGCGGATTCTAGACAAGCGGTCTCGGAATTTAACTACATTCCAGACGCCGTTTGGTGCTATGAGACTGGTTACGTTGCCCATGGGTTGGACAAACTCTGTACCCATTTTCCACAAAGATGTTACTGCTATTCTGCAACCTGAAATTCCTAAGTTCACGGAACCCTTTGTGGACGACGTTCCAGTTAAAGGACCCGCGACGCGGTACGAGTTACCAGGTGGTGGTTACGAGACTATACCTGAAAACCCAGGCATAAGAAGGTTTGTCTGGGAACACATTCAGGATGTCAATCGTGTTATTCAAAGAATGAAATATTGCGGCGGCACTTTCTCAGGAAAGAAGACTTGCTTATGCAGGCCGGAAGTCACCGTAGTAGGGCACCTAGTCTCTTATGAAGGAAGGAAACCCACTCCTGACCGAGTTGGTGTTATTACGCACTGGGGACCATGTCGGGACGTCTCGGACGTCAGGTCTTTCTTAGGAATCATCGGCACGTTCAGGGTATTCATCCCTAACTACGCCGCTCGAGCCGAGCCTATTCAGAAGCTCACTCGGAAGTCAGTTCCTTGGGAATGGGGCCCTGAACAAGATAAGGCAATGGCAGATCTTAAAGACGCAGTTGAGAATGCTCCAGTTCTCAAGCCGCTCAACGTTCATAGTGGCGCGCCTGTGCGTCTCTCGGTGGATACCTCCTACATGGCAGTTGGATGGTACATCAGTCAACAAGATCCACAAGATAAGAATAAATGGCACTATATAAAGTTCGGTTCCACGTCCCTCAATGATACAGAGGCGAATTATTCTCAGCCTAAGAGGGAATTATATGGAATCATGAGGGCGCTCAAAGAAAATGAATACACTTTGATTATGGCGCGGCCTCTGGTTGTTGAAACAGACGCTAAGTACGTCCAGGGTATGTTGCAAAACCCTGGGGCGGCACTAAATGCGACTATCAACCGGTGGATTGAGAACGTCAGAAAGTTCCATTTTGAACTTAGCCATGTAATGGGCAAGACGTTCCCCGCAGACGGACTTTCACGGCGACTACCACAGCCTGGAGACCCTCCGCGGCGCGAGTTCAAAGAATTCATGGACGGTGACCCGCCCGATCCTATAACATATACTAAGAAATACGAAGAGGATGAGGATCCTCTGGACTTCAAAGACTTCAAAGACGAGATTGATACAAGAGGAGGTTACTACCAGGAAATCCCGCATGATATTATCCATCACCTTCTCTTTCAGGGAGTGGAGGAAGACGAGGACGCATTTCAAGAGGATTGTGTCTATCGTTCCTTCCTTACTAAGGTGGAAGAAATGAAGCGGCGTGAGGTGTTGTCTCTCCCTAAGGATGTGCTGCTTAACTCTGCCTCTGAAGAGGAAGACGACGCGGCGCCAGAAGTGGAGGACTACCCTGATTCCTGGAGGACGAACAAAGGTAAAGGACTAGACAAATGGATTCCTCTAGTACAAGCATGGCTAACCATGCCGGCAATGAAGCCGCGTGAGATCTCAGAAAAGAATTGGAAAAGCTTTGAACATTTTGCTACAAAGTTCTTCATATCTAAGGATGGTCGTCTGTATAGACGTGAGGATGGTGAAGGACACCATAGACTCTATATTGAGCCGGCTCGACGTATGTTGATTCTAAAGGGGGCGCATGATTTGAACGGGCATCGAGGCAATTTC
>SDEE01001200.1:0-11220 GCA_004126415.1 Candolleomyces aberdarensis | reverse complement strand
AAGGACTGACCGGTGACACCAGCAGCACACCACGCACGAAAGCAGGCCAACACACGTTTCGGTGGAACCTTGATGACAGACGAAGCACAGGCCAAGGACCGTTGCAGGACTGTGGCGACGGAGATGGCGTTTGTCTAAGTGCCTTCGTTTAGCGATGCAGCAGTTGATATGGGAAGCCTCTCCTGTCCACCTGGTATATACTCACCTATAATGAAACGGCTTGTTCTCGTTGTAGATACTTGGCCTGTTGCACTAGGTCGTCTGCACCATCGTTGTCATGGGCTGAAGACGAACGAGTTGGTGAGTGAGATGAGACTCGGAGGAGAGGTTTGGCGTCTGGTTGTGGGGTTCAGCTTGTGCCAACTTCATTGTTCCGAGAGTGTTGGGCGGGTGAGTGGATGTCAGCGTCCACATCGATGGTGGTGCAGGTTCGATGAATCAGTCAGGCGTCAACGGCGCAGGACAAACAACTCAGACCCTCAGTGAGTCAGGACATTGGACGGACGCCGGAGCCGCCACCGACTCAGGATGGTCCCTTGCTTATAAATCGGTGCTTGGACGCTTTCCGCCGCCATCGTCCCGCCACTCTCACTTGCCGCCCCGCCACCACAATGGTATCAGAACAGGACATGCATCCCCTAGCTCTGCGATACGGGAACTACATCTTATTCATGGAACGTTGGAGTGCCCAAGTTCGCCATTTGCCTAATTTCATGGACCTCTACGACAAGGCGACTGCAGAATGGCTGGAGCAAGGTCCAAGACGACCAGCTTTAGGGGACGAAATCGCGAGGAAGAAGTTTTATGAAGAAACCGACAAAATCTGCTTTCGAGAGCACGAAGGTTCGACACCAGAACAGTACGTATAGCCTTCCTCGATGCGACGGAATCCCATTTTCGCTCACCGCGGCGTCTGCATGGCTAGATGCATAATCGCTGTACATGCTGCCGGTGCGGGTGCCCTTACTGTGCTCGAACACGAGCTGGCAAGTCTCCCAGCATACAAAAGGCTCCGACTGGCGAGACAAGGCAATGATTATGCGTACGCATCACTCATATTTACCACACCCTTCCTTGACACTGAGTAGTCTGATCTTCTTTCGTAGGGTGGAACGTCTGATGCCCGACCCGGCGATAGCAAACCTCATGGGGGCTTCTACTTCGTTCCGTATCGAGTATATTCCTCCTGGCCATCAGGATGCTATCAAGAACGAGGAATCCTCTTCAGAGGCTACTCCTCTGGATGAAATCATTGATAACCTCTTCAACAAGCCGATTCGATATCGCGGCACGAACGGCGCCATCCGTGAGTGCACCATCGTTGATTATGGTACCAGCCGTAGGTATGCTGGTGGAAAGTACTACCTTGTAGTCTATGGTGAAGACGAGGAAGAAATTATGTATACGGAGTCCGATATGGTGAGCATCTTGGAAAGGAGGGTGGAGTGATCACGTATATAGGGGGTTTTATGGTTCGGCGATTTGGAGCCCAATTTTGTTGAATAACTTGGAGCATCTAACGACTGTGGTATTTACTGCTCTTGACCTCTCTCCATCCTCTGGTTTTCAGTTCTATTCTGCGGCGGAATAATTAATCTTGACCGCACTCGCGCGACTGATAGGTGACGAAACTTCCTCGCAAAAGATTCGTCTAACTTCTTTTCGGTCTCATTTCTCCTCTCTTACAGGGGCCAAGTATTAGTCAACTGCCACCATGTCGAAATGCAAAAGAAACCCTGCACACCAATCGTACCTACTTTTCCTCGGGCCAAATTCTTTTGGGTCCTTCGAACGTCTGACCGTCCTCGTTCAGGATGTACGCCTGAACTTCCGATACTTCAGGGCTCTCCTTGAGCGCCGGTAGCTCGTACTTGTACCAAAAGCTATCAGGCTCTACCTCCCGGCCGAAGAGCACCAGTACTTTGCCTTGAGCCAGGTCGGCCACCGCAACTGACGCGTATACCCAGTCAGGCTTCTTGCTCCACTCCTYGTGAAACAGAACACGCTGCCAATCCACCAGCGACGAAAAGAGAGACTTGACCGGTAGCTTCTTCTCAAACGCCTCGATAAATTTATAGACGGGCGTGCGTTGATTGGTGTCCGTGAGCGGGCTATAACCGCTGTAGAGCAGTATTTGGTCTCTGTTCTCGGTTTTGTGTGATTCTTGAGCCATGCCTCGAAGTCCGGGACTGTCAGAGGTGGCCTGTCAGTGGAGAAAGGAGTTTGAGGTTTAGATTTAGGCGCCGCCGGTGCTGATGGTGTGTTACCTGCCAGTGCAGCCGATGATCTACTGGCATATTGTCGTTTAGATCGACGGTGTATCCAGGACGTTACCTCCGACAGACCGTTTCACCTGCCACCAGTTTAGCATTCTTTTCCTACGTTCAGAGGCGACTGCGCTATGCAAGACGCGTCCACGGATGCAGTAAAGGAAATCGGGGTGGGTGTGTTTGTAAAACTACAATAGAGGGACTCGACAAAAGAGCTCAGAACGCGGAAAATATTCACGAAAGAAAAAAGAAGAAGACGATAGATAGTCAGATAAAGGAGGTAGGTAGTCCGACGATATTAACTCTCGAAATTTCTTCCTCGAGGTCTCCAGTTGTTATCACCAACAAAACGAAAGACAAGGATGTAAACCCGAGAAAAGGGAAGGATGCAAAAGAAAGCGATCCTGATGAGTTGATCTCAATGGAAGACTGAGACCGTGGGGAGAGGACAGAGCGGACGTCCAAGGAGTAGGAACATGATGATGCAGGTCGGTTGCTGGTGAAGGAGGTATAGGAGGGCGTCCAGACTTCCGGGTACGTCCTCACCTCGCCAAATCCCACAGGTCCAACACCCGACAGGACAAGGCACACCCTACGCAACTCCAAGGCACTTCCGGGTCGCCGTCCACCAGCTGCCATCGCCCATTCGCTTCCTCCCGGGTGGACGTTCATCGAGACCACGTTCACCTATACCAACGACGTCCACCCTGTGCCAATCGAGCGAACGCATTGCAACCACGAGCCTGCTCACACCTGCACTCCAGGCTGTCGAGTCCAGCCTACTCGCCGCCAAAACCGTTATAGGCTCATTCACAGTCGTAGTTGCTGGACTTATCGGAGTCCCCGACGAGGGTGGGATAGCAAAGCGTTGGCGAGTGCCTTGTAGAACGCCATGCGTCGAGGTCATGAATACGCTGACACATTCTCGAGGTAGTTGTTTCAGCCGCCTGGTTTGCCTGGGACTGTGAGGGGAAAGAAATCGGTTAGTCAGGAGTTGTGACGATAGGAGGCGAAAGAAAGAAAGAATAGGGAGAGCARGGGGGGAGCGAGAAGGGGAGCACAAGGAGAGAGAGTATTTCGGTCTACGCCAAAGGAGAGAGAAAAGCCGAAGGAAAGGATCGAAGGAGCAAAGGCAGGATAAATCAAAGGCAGAGCACGAAGAAATGGGGGCAAGGATCAAGGGCAAGGGACGAAAGCAAGGAAAGAGAGGGTCCGACATACCATTCTTCGCTACGGGAATCCGTTTTTGCACCATACCCTTCTGGCCACGTTYGCATCACCGTTCACCCATTGCGTGAGTTACGGCGAAGTAGGCTATTCGTTCGGCCGGCGGCGATGGTTGAGGGTGGGGTCTGCATTAGTGGCAAGACAGGGTGATTGTGTCAATGTCGACGTCGCACGGGCGCAGTGTGGCGATTTGGTGGACGTCGTCAGTCGATGGTAGTGGCGGTGAGCAGGAGGGTCCTGGTCGCGAGCATAGGTGGTCGGTCGAGATCCGTCAAGCCACAAGGCATGCTGTCGACTGACTTGAGGAAAGGGGATCATGGTGAAACATCAGCGAACCACCGTGGCATGGAGGGAAGGGAACGACTCACCAGCAGCGCACCACGCTGGCAAAAGCAGGCCACCGACGCAGAAGCACAACCGAAATGGCATTTATCTGGTTGTCCTCGTTAGCCACGTCCCATGGCTGAGGATGAATGAGGAGTGAGAGGAGATCAGACTGTGCCGTCGTCTCGTAGCATTCAGTTTGCTCGTTCCGACGGTATTATGCAAGTGAGTGGGTGTCAACATCCACATTGATGGTGGTTGAGTGCAGGTTGGCAGTCGAGGCAACGCAAGCTGTTGCGCTCATTCTTCGGTCCGCTCGCAGGCGCAACCATGATAGCCTTATCCACAGGGGTCATCGTTGCATTCGTCGAAGTCCCCGACAATGGTAGGACCGTGAAGCGTTGGGAGGTGCCTTGTAGGAGGCCGTGAGTCGGGTTCGTGAGTCCGGGGACGTAGCTGTCTCTGGCTGGTGCGTCTCCGAGGAAGATGTTTGAGTCGCCTGGTATAGCTGGGACTGCAAGAGGGAAGGGAGCTGTCGGTTAGTCGGGGGGTACGAGGATAGGAGGGGAAAGAAAGCAAGAATAGGGTGAGCAAGGGGGGCGAACAGGGGGGCGAATAGAGGAGCGAAAGGAGAGACGAATAATTCGGTCTACGCCGAAGGAGAGAGAAGGGGCGAAGGCAGAAACGATTAAAGATGGAGCACGGAACAATAGGGGGAGGGTCGAAGGCAAGGGACAAAAACAAGGAAAGAGAGGGTACCACATACCACTCTTCGCTACGGGAATCCATCCGTTTTCGCGCCATACCCTTGCAGCCATGTTCGCATCCCCGTTCACCTGTTGCGAGAGTTATGGCGAAGTAGGTTATTTGTTCAGCCAGTGGTGGCGATGGCTGAGTGCGGAGACGGCGGGGTCCGCGTGAGTGACAAGACAGGGCAATAGTGTCAGTGTGGATGTTGTGCGGGCACACAGGCAGTCTGGTGGACCTCGTCAATCGTTGGTAGCGGCGGTGCGCAGGCAGGTCCTAGTCGCGAGCATAGGTGGTTGGCGAGATCCGTCAAGCCACAAGGTTGACTGACTTGAGGAAAAGAGGATCATGGTGAAAGCATCAGCGAACCATTGCGCCATGGAGGGAGGGGAAGGACTCACCAACGACGCACCACGCCCGCGGAAGCAGACCAACACATTTCCCCGAGGCACGGGCCAATAATCGACGACCGAGATGGCGTTTATCTGGTTGTCCTCGTGAGCGGTGTCTCTCCTGTCCCCAAGGACTGTACGTACCYWTGATGAAAAGACTTTTTCCTGTGGATCCCTGGCCTGTCGCAGGAGACCGTCTGCACCGTCGTCATAACTGAGGATGAATGAGTAGTGAGAGGAGATGAGACTCTTTGCCGTCGGCTCGTAGAGTTCCGTTTGTGCTGATTTAGGTAGGTGAGTGGGTGTCGGCGTCCACATCGATAATGGTTGAGTGCAGGTTGGCATCGACAGTGCCAAGAACTTAAGGAGCGGAGCGGCCCCTGCGGGTCGGTCCGGCCCGATGGTCTCAGCAAACCCTTCGGCTCCGCGTTCTTCAACCCCAGTCAACCCCGGCCCCGGATTCGTAACAGGCGCTAATAGTGGTAACATGGTGCGTCGGAAAGACAAAAGCAGCGAGTATCTGTGAAGGAGCACTGAGGACTGGGGGCAATAGATCGAGTAGGCAGGAATGACTGAGCTCTCCAACGACGTTGAGATTGTAGTAGCCTCCTGCGACAGGAGGTATCTACAAAGAAAAGGTCTTTTCATCATAGGCGAGTACACTCCGGGGGGACAGGAGAGACTTTCCATATCAACTTCTACATCGCTAAACGAGGACAAACAGATAAACGCCATCTCAGTCATCATTGTGACATTGTCTTGCAATGGTGCTCCGTGCTTCGTCTGTTGTYGAGRTTCAACCGAAAACTGTGTTGGYCTGTTTTTGTACGCGTGGTGTGCTGCTGGTGACCGGTGAGTCCTTAGCCCTTTCCTCCATGGCACAATGGTTCGCTGAAGGTTTCACCATACTCCTCTTTTCCTCAGATCAATTGGTGCCATGCCCTGTGCCTTGACCCGTGTTCGATGTACGGCGCTTGACCGACCACCTATGACAGCGACCTGCCTGCTTCGACTTACTGCCGCTACCGTTGACCGACGACGTCCACCACCTCGCCGCACTGCGCCTGCGCGACGTCGACGCTGACACAATCGCCCAGTCTTGTCACTAATGCTGACTGCACCGAATGAATAGCCTACTTCGCCGTAACCCACACAATGAGTGAAAGGCGATGTCAAAGTGACCATAAGGGTATGATGCAGAGCTGGTGAAGATAAATGTGGATGGATTTCCGTAGGTATGTGGTACCTTCTCTTTCCTTACTTTTGGCCTTTGCCTTTGACTCTCGCCCTTATTCCTCCGTGCTCGGCCTTCGATTCTGTCTGCTTTCACTGCTTTGATCCTTTCCGTCGACCCTCCTCTCTCCTTCGGCGCAGACCGAAATGTTTGTCCTCCTTTCGCTCCTCTGTTCGCTCCCCCCCCGCTCACCCTACTCTTTCTTTCTGTCCCCTCCTATTGTCATGACTCCGAACCAACCGACCGCTCCCTTTTCTCCCCTTACAGCCTTAGCCGAGCCGGGCGGCCGGAATATCTCCTTCCTCACCGGTGATCGACCTGCATCCTCGAGCTCCTACTCCTTGGGATGTCTACTCTGCCTCCGCTCTCGTATGTCTTCCCGCCTCCCTCTTCATGTTCGCCTGCTCTCCACCATCTCAGTCGGTTATCGAAGCCATTAACTTGTCAATATTGCATTCTTTCGCATCCTGCCCTTCTCAGGTCTGTATCCGGCTTTTGCTTTGTTGCTGAACACAATCAGTGACATTGAGGAAGCCATTTTGACGTCATTGAACTACTACCTATATTTGATCCTCCTCTTGCTTTTTTTTTTTGCAAATAATTTCTGAGTTCCGAGTTGTTTTGTTAAATCCCTATAATGCCGCTTTACAAATAGTGAGTTTGCGCAAAGCCACTGGACAGCCACCGGTGGCTATGTGGAGCCACCGTGAGCCACTCGAGCCTGTTTTGTCGTGCGCAGAAAGTCGCGTCGCGTGGCTTTCGCGTTTACTATTCCAACCATCCTTTAGTGAATTGTCGTTCTTCTGCCATGCTCTCAGCCCTCATCAAGGCTCAATTATCTTTCAACGAGACTGTACTTCTGTTGTTGGAAGAAATGGAAGCAGAAGAGCTCCAACAGAAGGGCAGCATGCGGCCGGGTGGTCGTGTCGTTCTTGATGACCTCGGAGACCGGGTTTGGTTGGAACAATTCCGGTATGCCATGGATTCTCTCTGAATAGATGGAGCACTGAATTTAGCTGATTCCTAACTAAGATTTACCCATGACGAGGTTCGCCAATTGGCTGAAAAGTTACAGGTACCTAGAATCATTCAATGCCCGGATTCGAGGAATCAAGAAGACCGTGTCACAGCGCTGTGCATGCTACTTCGGCGGCTGGCATATCCCACTCGTCTTTGTGATGTGGAGATGCCGTTTGGCTGGGAGCGATCTCGATTCTCTCTCATCAACAGGGCTCTTGCGTTGTGGATATGGAATCGTTGGAAGCATCTTCTTCGGTTTGACCCAACCAGGCTCACCCCCACAAAGCTGTCGGAGTTTGCAGCTGTTTTCCAACAAAAGGGTTGCCCATTGGATGTTGTAGCTGCCCTCATCGATGGCAACCTACGGAAAACATCTCGTCCAGTCCGGAATCAACGGATGGTCTACAATGGTTGGAAGCGCATTCACTGCCTGAAGTACCATGTCCTTGTCTCCCCAGATGGGCTTGTTATCCATGTTTGGGGACCCGTTGAGGGCCGTAGGCATGATGAAACAGTGTACAAGGAGAGCGGATTGGCTGACATCCTGGTATCACGGTTCTGGAAGCCAGACAGAAGCACACCGCTGTATGTTTTTGGTGACGCAGGATACAAAGTGTCAGCTCACATCCTGTCGATGTACAAGGGTCCTGCATTAACAGAAGATCAGCAAGCATTCAACGCAGCCATGAGCCGCATTCAAGAACCCGTGGAGTGGGCCTTCAAGGAAGTTATTGCCCAGTTCGCATTCCTGGATTTTTCAAAGAACCAAAAAATGCTTTTACAGCCGTGCGCCTTGTATTACATGGTCGCACTCCTTTTATGCAATGCCCACATCATTCTCCACGGCAGCCAGACCTCTCGTTACTTCTCTTGTCAGCCCCCAACACTGGATGAGTACTTTCAAGGTGGCCCTATCGGCGATGCAGAGTTGGATCTATGGTGTCAAACATCTCCCTGGGGATTTGACAATGTTGGAGAAGGGGAGGTGGGCGGGTCGGATACTGGTTGCGAAATGGATGACAATAACTATTGAATAGATATACATACAATGTTATATGATAATACAATATTTGTGTTTTATGACCGCCCCCTACAATCGATGATTAATTCATCAAGCGCTTCATCAACTCAAGCATAGTGTGCTGCAGTTGGAGTTGACGTTCAGCCTCTGAAGCGCGTCGCTTGGCATCCTGAGCACGTTGCTCAGCATCACGCTCAGCTTGGACACATTGGAAGTCAGTAAGCGCTGCAAGGGCCTGCGAAACCTGGCCAAGTCCACGACCAAGAGACGAATGCATGTCTCTGAGCTCCTGTTGACGTTGTTCCTCCAGCTTCATTGCATCTTGAAGAAGTTTCTTGTCAGCCTCAACCCGGGATTCCACCACTGATGTGAGTTCGCTCCGTCGTTTCTTCGATGGTCGGTCATTGGTGTTCGCTCGGTTCTCCTTATCACTTTCGTCAAATAACAAACCACCATTCTTCCTTCTGCAAAAAGGATCAATGAAGTGACCTAGTTAGGCATAGAAAATTGACACACTTTAGTCCTCGTTGACCTTGTTTCTCTCTGACAGATGCCCCTGGGAGTTCTGCAATATCCATCAATGAATCCCGTGAAACACATCCCTTCATGGCAGCATCTCGAAGCTCCAGAGACGCTTTTGTCTCCCAGGATATCTTCTGTTTCTCTTGCATCTTCTTGCTTTGCTTTGCGACAAGGTGGTTGTCCCAAAGCTGTAATAGCTCTGTCATAACTTGAATGTGCGACGTAACCTCTTCATCGGTCCCGGTCTTCTGCTTTGATGCTGTCTCTTCTTTCTATAGCGTGAATAAAAGAGAAACTCTTGGTTATTCAAACATTCCAGAACAGGAATAAAACAACTTACACATTGGAAGTCCAAGAGCTTCAGAAATCTAGCCTTACATGCTTCCCCCGTCCGTTCTATCTTGGAGCTTGCGCCATCGCCAGTTTGCTCATTATCCTTTGCCAATTGTTGCGCAAGGTTACTCCAGGCTTCTTGCGTAGCCTTTCCATGCTCATTATCAAATGGTTGGAGCTTGTAAACTTCTTGAGCGAGGAGACGATCTTGCCAAGGCATCCAGGAAGGGTTGGATGTGTTCCGGGCATGGCGAGTCAGGGTGTCAGGCTTTGGAGTGGAAGGGGATGCCGATGGGGATCTAGAGACAAATGGAGAGGGTTGTTGGGTCCTTTCAACAGGCTCACCAGATGAACGAGGGTTTGGCGAGTCAGGAGGAGGCTGAATGGGCTCAGAATTGCTGCTGGAAGTTTGTGATCGGGCAGCTGAGCCTTTGGCGAGCTCAGGCCCCGTATTTGAGCTCTTGTTAGCTCTGCCCTTCCCTTTCTTTGTTCCACCTGCCTTCCTAGTCTGAGATCTCATCTGCGGCGCAGTGCCGGTTGGCCTTGCCTGCCCAGCGCTGGTTCCTTGTTTAGCTGTCTGTGAGTGGGTTGCTGGCATGGTAGAGCTCAAGGTGAGTGATAGTAAAAGCAAAAGTAGGCAATAATATAAGACATGGAGCACGGATAGCTTTCCATGCTCCAAAACAGACATGGCAGAGAAGTGACGTTGCTGGGTGGAGCCATCAGCAGTCGCTGGTGCGCAACGCCAAACAGCCACCAGTGGCTGTTCGGTGGCTTTGCCCAAACTCACTAATATATACCTGTTCATCATTCCCTTTGGCTTACAGATCTTGCATTGAGCATGTATGTCTCTCAACATAGGAAGAGAGGGTGGTGGGCGCTCTAGCCTGCTGCCAGGTGAAAAGTTGTGTCATCGGAAGTAAGATTCTGGATACCCAAGCACCGTCAACATTGTTACTCACCAAAGATATTGATTTTAATTTTTGAAAGTTCAGGTGCTCAAGCCAGTGATTGACTACTTCACCTGTACATTCCCAAAACAATCTCAAATTGCCCTCTTGTGTGAGGGGCAAAATACCCCAGACCACTGCCACACAAAGCAGCAACTGTTTCCCACAGGTGCACATGCAGAAAGCATGTCATATAAAGAATTGATCCCGAAAAATACAAAGAGTATTGTAAACAAGAGGTAGTATGGAAGTTGAATAAAGGAGCAATCTTGATGCAGACAAAAGTGTTGAATGAAAAGGAGTTAAATTGAATCCTAAGCATAATAAGTTGCAAGACAAAATCATGATCACTACTGGCAAAACTCACAGTAGTGAAAGGCCAAGGCTGATGTAGTTGATGATCACTTTGGGAGGCTTCCCTACATCTTGGAGGAATTTAAGAGTAGAACAGATCAGATAATTTGGAACTTACTTGAGCCAGTCAAAACCATGATAAACTGCATTGGTGAGCTCAATTTTAGTGGTCTGAATATTTCCAATGATGAGAAAATTGTGACTCTGAAAAAGGCCGGCCTGAGAATAGGGTGGAACCCAGAGTAGAAAGTCTCCTGATGTATTATGGATCCAACCATTGTCATTGAGTGTGAAAGCCCAAGCCGGGTAGTGGTGTAGAAACAGAGATTCTGGATGAGATGGCTGCAATGTGATAGAGTTGCTATGCTGTGGTGTCCTTGGCTCCAAGTCTGGCTGTTCTGTGTGAGCATTCCACAGCCTGATGGTCTTGTCAGCTGAGCCTGAGACAATGGACTTGCCATTTGGAGAGAATGCAACAGACATAACACAGTTGCTGTACCGTGTCATTGGCTCCAAGGCAGGCTGTCCTGTGTGAACATCCCAAAGCCTGATGGTCTCATCACCTGAGCCTGAGACAAGATACTTTCCATCAGGAGAGAATGCAGCAGACATGACCCAACTGCTGTGTCCTGTCATTGGCTCCAAGACTGGCTGTCCTGTGTGAGCATCCCACAGCCTGATGGTCTTGTCATGTGAGGCTGAGACAATGTACTTGCCATCTGGAGAGAATTCAACGGACATGACACAGTCACTGTGCCCTGTCATTGGCTCCAAGGCTGGCTGTCCTGTGTGAGCATCCCACAGTCTAATAGCTTTGTCATCTGAG
>SDEE01000120.1:0-94450 GCA_004126415.1 Candolleomyces aberdarensis | reverse complement strand
TCCTCCCCCTCCGCCCTCCTCGAGCAGCGCCAAGTCTAGCGAATCTGCCGCGGCCCGCGTAGCTAGCTCGTCCTCGAGCAGCTCTTCATCCAGCTCCAGCAGCTCTTCCTCTAGCGAATCTGCTGCCCCCAGCCCTTCCCCCGAGAGGAAGAGCAACGGCAACGTCGACGACTTGAACGCAGTCTTGCTTCAGTTTGGTGAACTTGTCGTCGCCGGTGGTTACACCGAGTGATCGAAGCTCGATCTGATTTTTCACCAATGTCATGGACTCTGTTTCTCATATTCAAGTTGATCGTTAGTTTTTGCACATATACGCTAGTTACCTAGACTTAGACTCTGGACCATTCTCATCATTCACGTTTCTTTCCCCAATCTTAATGTTCTCTTTGGTTTTTGGTTTGCTCCATTTCAATGTTGATAACGTTATATACCCCACTTGCATTGTTAGACTCTTTTCTAGATCTGTGTCGAGCTCTTGGTCGGTCCTGGAGTCCGGCTACGACGCTACTAGAGGTTTCAATCACAATCTGACTTCCGTGCATGATCAATTGCGACCCTTTGACCATTGAGCTAAGCGTTTCGAATTGCCATGACGAAGACTTGCTCTAGTGCTTGATTCACTCTCGGGTGATATTCACAGATAGGCCAACGAGCCCCGCAGCTAGCCAGTTACTGACGGGATGAACGGCCCTCGCTAAGCTACATGGAAACCACGATCGGCGAGTGATCGGACTGCGGCTTTCACTGGGGCTCCCATGCTGTGCGAGGTATCTCCCGCGAAAATAAAATGCGTAGATTGTTGGAGTCGACATCAGAGGCAAGTTTTTTGTGCATACGCAGTTGGAGAAGGGAGACTGACTCTTATTGTACCAGAGGCAAAACGAATATTCCAGGAGTCTAGACGGTGGTGTAGCAGTGCTGGTCTTTTTTTCTTTGAGTCCCGTGATAGATTATCTTTCCCTTGAGAATTCCACATTCCGGGGTTCTCTCTCCGCCCGCACCCCTCAAAGCAGATCAAAGCGACAAACGGTCTCAAAAAGCACCCTGAAAGTCCATATGGGGAAACACATCAGCCAGTCGGCCGTATGGTCGCGCTCCTCAGCCCTCCATTTTACTTCATTTATTTGAATTTTTTGTGGCGGCAATTTGCCTATAAAATGTACTCTAACTTTGCCGTTGGAAGCTTACCTCTCCTCATCCGACCCAGTTCTCAGAGCTCGCTCGCTGGTCGACCCCCATATCCCCTCGAACTTCGAACGACGAACACAAGCAGCTTTTGCCGCCCCTTCGCGTTCCTACCACTCTCATTTGGCTCGTAACACACATTATTGTCTCTAGTATCTCACAGAGACCATCCTCAATCCTTCAATCGCACCAAGAATCGTCCCCATCCCTCCCAACATGCAGTTCCAACTTCTTTCTGCGCTCGTCGTCGCTGGTGCTACCTTGAGCGGGCTGGCCTCGCCTGTGGCTGTTCCCCGAGGCCTGGACGCCTCTAACGGGACCGTGAACCTCTCCAAGAGGTTCTCCAACACCAGATGGTCGTTCTTCGACGTCGGATTGTAAGTCCTTTACCATCTCTTATTTTATGTCTCTCGGATAGCTGACCTGATGCGACGCAGGGGTGCTTGTGGCGAAACCAACGTCGCAAGTGACTTTATCGTTGCTTTGAACGCCGATCAGTATGGGTCTGGGTATCCTGGACCTCACTGCGGCAAGACCATCACCCTTTCGTATGGTGGCAAGACTGCTCAGGCCAAAATCATGGATCGCGTATGTCCAATATTTTCATCCGTCTTTATTCTGATAATTAACCATGTTATCCGTCACAGTGCTCTGGCTGCCCTTATGGTGGTCTCGACCTCTCCAGGGGTTTGTTCCAACACTTCGCTAGCGAAGACGTTGGCATCGTCTACGGTGAATGGGAGTTCACTGACGGCAGTGGATCCGGAGATACTGCTAACACCACCACCAAGGCCGCCGCTACGACGACCACTCGTGCGGCTACTACCACCCGCGCGGCGACCACCACCCGTGCTACGACAACCCAGGCACCCGTCGCGGCCACCACTGCCGCGACAAGGGAACCCGATGCTGCCGCGGCGGAGACCACCTCTTCGACTCGCTCTACCACTCATCAATCCCAGCCTTCCTCCTCCTCCACCCGACTCGCTAGTCAGCGCCTTAACCGCGTGAGCTCGCCTTCGTCCACCACCGCTAGCCTTGTCGAAGCATCGGCCGTCACTTCTTCTGCTTCCGTCTCGTCCACTCCGACCATTACTTCGTCTGCGCCTGCAGCGACCTCGACCGTTTCCGAGCAGGAGAGGTACGACCAGAACGTAAAGCTGCTCAGTCAGGCTATTCAGCAGGTGGGCAATGTGTTCGAGAAGCTCTTTGGAGCTTCTGAGTCTGCCCCTGCGACCCCTACTGCCTGAAAAGGTGAATAGAATGGTCTCAAAGGTTTTGAAGGGGAAATCAATCGATTTTTGTATAGCTATTGTCGTAGAGTCATAGAATGACACATAGATAGACTTGGGACGCCCTGGCGGTTATCCCTTCATCTTATCCAATTCATTTTCGTTCTTGCTTGAAAAATTCTTGTTACAATTCGCGGTCGTGACTGTGAACATCATTTCGGAACGTTCAACGGAACGGGTCTCAATCTCCTCCGAGTCCGATCTCCGGCAGAGTTTCCATCCGCTGAGCTGTTCAAAAACTTCGACTGTTCATAGATGCTCCATAAAAATACAGGGTTCGATTTTTGAGATGACGTCTGCATGTGACTACAACCGCCTTGTTTAATTTTTGGTTACTTGGCCCAGCTCGCTGGCCCGTTCCGTCGCAACCTGGATACCACGGGCAATTGTAGACCGTACTTTCCCGTCTTCCAACGCCAATAGACCGGCAATCGTACACCCACCAGGAGCTAGAGCAACAATTTACAGTTAGGATCAAAGCAAGGCTTGAGATAAGTAAGTAGATGATACGGACTTGTTACCGAATCTTTGAGTTGGGCGGGATGGGTGCTGCCCTGGAGGACCATACGAGCGGCGCCTTGAAGGGCTAAAAGAGAAAAGTAAACATTCGTCATGTCTCAAAAACACAACGGAAGACATGAGAGCACTCACTCTGAGCAGCCAATTCCAACGCTTCCGCTCGCGGAAGGCCCATCATGACACCGCCGTCTGCCATAGCTTCCATGAAGATGCAAGCAAATGCGGGACCAGAGCCCGACAGCGCGGTGCATGCATCAAAGTACTTTTCGTCGAGGAATCGACACCTTCCGATGGAAGAGAAGATTTTGAGGATGATGGCCTTGTCCTTTTCTCCTTGTTGGGACGAAGGGAGAGTCGAGACGACGGTCATGCCCTCGCGAATCTGAATCAAACCAATTATCAGTAGCTGGGCCAGATTGATTGAAGGTAGAAGGCGCACCTTGCATGGAGTGTTGGGCATGGCACGGACGACACGGGTGGTCGGGAGAACCATAGGTTTTAGCTGGGCAATAGTCACACCAGCAAGGATGCTAATGAGGAGTTTGCCATCCAGGGCTTCCTTCATACCCTCCTCTCTAAGTATAATATGTGCGATTTGGGGTTTGCAGCTATCCATTATCGTTATTCTTTAGCCAAACCATTGTAGGGGCTACTGAAAGGGAATTCAACGCACCAGAGCAAAACAACATCTGCTTCCCTCGCGGCCTCAACATTTCCCGAAGCCACCACTTCCACCGACTTGCCCAGCTCACCCAAACCTCCAAAGATACCTTCCAACTTCTTCGCAGTCTCATCCCGGCTCACACATGCAATGAACCTTGAAGGGACTGTTGCATCTAGAGGTTCTGTCGGTGTGACAGTCCCAGGAGTATGGGACTCCCATTTCTCTGCTGCAGAAGCAGCAGTAGAGTGGCCATTGGTAAAGCCATCGAGCTTTATCGACGACTTGGCCGATGCAGCTTCAAGACTGTCCATAACACCAGAAAGAACAGCAATCCCCATGGTACCGCATCCTATTCACATTCAGACAAACATATTAGCTTAAATACTTCATTCATTCGAGTGGAGCATCTTTTGTAATAAAAACGTGTATCAAAGAACGTACCTAGAACGCACAGTGTGTACCCCATAGTAGCAGGAATCGACGCAACGGAATGGGGGTCGAAAGATTCTGTAGAGTTATTATGGGAATTATCACGGACTGACTCGGACTCGTCGGAAATTCGTGCAGTTCTCAACGTTGGAGTCGGGGGTGATGACATTTGTAAACAATTTCCGACAACCGACTTGGCAATTATGGCGACAATCTACCGGGGCCAGTGGACGCTGAGGAGCGTAGGATTTTTTGCAGGCAGCTGAGAGAAACCGGGGTTGAATTTTTTCACACGCATCAGTGATATGTTATCTAACCGAACTGAATTAAGATGGACCCTGATGGGCCTGGATGGACCTTCGAGCCTAGCTATTAATGACGTAGAGCAAGAAGACGCGTATGCACAACAGGGGAGGAACGACCAGAAGAAAGACAAGACAAAAGTGACCCAAAGCAAGTGTGGGTAAGAACACATCGAAGGAATGAGTACTCTACATACGTTATGAGAATGATAGTGCAGATTGTCCAAACATGATGAAATGGGGTGAATGCATACAAATATCGAAAACCGGCGAGAGCAAAACTGAACTACTTCTCGGCACTCGCCGTTTTCTCCTTTTTCCATGCAACAAAGTCGTCTAAGAGGGTTGGCCAAGCCTGGAAATTAGGTCAGAAACGTAAGGCTCTGGGTAATTTGATCTAGAAGGACATACACCATCAGCCTCATAGTCCTGCAAGGACGGATTCACCGTCTGGCAAAACTCCAGCATCTGTCATCCATTCGCGAAATAAGTTTAGCACGGATATGAATCACAATAAACATACCATGCTCCACAGATCTTTGTTGGTCGCCTTGTAGTTTGGCTTCTCCTGTTGAAGCCGCACTCAGTCAGCTGGGGTGGTATGCGGTGACGAATCCTTGATACTCACGGCCAAGAAATCAAGAACACTCTGCATTACCGGGTATTGTGGCACCAAGAGCACGGACCAGAACGCACAGGAGGTCTATGGCAATGAACAAAAATAAGCATTCATGCCAGGGCGGGGAAACAGTATATACTTGCCTCCATATCAATGTTCCTGGACCCTCTGATAGAAAACTTCATCAGGACCACGTCAGGGGTGGGGCGTAAATCTCGAAAACTCACTCTTGCTTGGCCAGCGAGAAACAGTACGTGTATAGTTTCCCGAACGAACCCTTGGCATCTTGGGTATACGAGTTGTACAGCGTCCTGTCGTAGACGTCGTCTTTCTTTCCCGTGGGTTTCTGCACTGCCCCTTGTTGTAGAATCAAAAGGTTCTGGAGATCGGTCAAAGCAGTGGACAACGCAGGCAAAGAGGCAATCCTGCACAGCAAGAGTGAAAGGTCAGCATAGGATTGGTTGTCGAGAACACAAGTCATACGCACTTCAACGTTGCCATTCCTTTCACCCATTCATCCTTCGAGATTTTCGCCATTTCCTGCGAGTTGAGCTGCCATGCCAAAATGAGTGGTAAAGCACCTTCGAGCGGGATACCAGCGTCTGTGCACAGGGCTTCGAAGCCTTCCGGACCGATGACGTTGGGATCATCACTGTCAGCATACTTCGCGAAGAGTGCTAGTGCTCGCTGCGCAGTATACGGCTCATACTTGGCTGACGTCGGGGCTTTCGCTGGTAGCGGTTGGGAAGGCAGAGGAGGGGTTGTTGGTCTTTCGGGTGGTTGCTGCGTGGGTGCGGCGCCGCGGGTGGTGGAGGAGCCGTTGGGCTGGGGATGATTGGTATTCACGTCCTGGGTGAAGCGCTAAGGCGTAAGTGTGCCGTTCAGCTGTAGTATATGGGGAAACATACGGTTGCAGTTGCTCCAGTAGCCCCCTTGACGCTAGGAGGCTTGGTAGGCTCGTCGCTGTGGGCGCGATTCACCGAGTTAGACGAACAGCACGAGAAGAATGAAAAGGGCATATGGGAAACATAGACAAGTGTTCACAGCAGCTGTAAACACTTGACTTTGAGTGAAAAGGAAAGGTGTGAAATGGGCAACGGATGTGTGAAAGTTGCCTGCCTAGCGCTTACCACCCACCGCAGAGCCTCGAGGAAACATTAGGTAAGCACCTCTAATTGGTGGTGGTTGCAGAAACGCGCCCAAGTCGTGTCGAAAATCGAAAGAGAGAACAGAAACGAGGAGATTGGAATGAAGAGAGACATACACGTCTTCGCCAGCCTTTTTTTTCGTCGTCTTCTTCGCGGTTGTCTTCTTCTCCTTCGGAGCGGCCGCTGCTTTGGTGGTTTTCGCGCGTTTGGTGGTGGGCTATGCAATGGACGTAGGGGGTGGTGAGTGGTGTGCAATGTTTCAACCTAGCAAGAGGAATCACCTCCGTGGATGCTGACGTGGTGGGGGCAGCCCTGCAGGATTGGTTTCAGTTAGCGGAACAATGCAAGAAAGGTTTGGGCTGACTCCTGAGCTGCAGTTCCCGCCTTCGCTCCGAGTCTCGTGGAGCTCCTTGTTGCCTTCGAGCTGGTCGTTGTAGTGGCTGGCGCTGAGTCGTCGGCGCGTTTTCTCTGACAGAACCCAAATATCAGTTGTCCAGCCCATATTGGCATGTAACGGATGACACACCTTCGGGGCCATGGTCAACCTGAAACAACGAGATTTTTGCTGGTAGGGTGTCGAATCCCAACGGTAGCCTGTCTACGACGCGAGTAGTGGTGATGGTTGGGAGGAGTGGCCCTGAACACGACGGGGCTTGTCCACTTCTTTGTTGGTCGAGCGCGACCCTTGACCGGGGCCGGGGGGCGTGACTTGCTGTGCACGAGATTCGGCCGGCGGTCTCGGATTGGCGCTGACTCAAGCGCCTCACCTCCCATCCACCATGTCTTCGGAGCTCTTCAACGCCAATCCCACCGTTTTCTCATCCACAAAGTCGGCTTCAAGTCGCATAACGGAGTATTCAGCACAGTCGCTATGGCTGCGGGATCAGAGTGACGACAGTGACACGGAGAGCGAGGACCATGAGGTGGAGGAAATCGATCAGGACGAGATTTTTGGTGCGCCGATTTCCTTTCCCAAGGCATGCAATCTAAAATAACCACCACCCGCGCACTAATCAATTAGATCTCGTACGCACTATCTACGATCCCGAGCACCCAAACACCCTCGAGGAGCTGCGTGTGGTCTCCGCACCTCAAATCACCGTCGGCCGCAACCATGTTAAGGTCGAGTTCACACCCACTGTACCTCATTGCGGGATGTCAACATTAATAGGTGAGTCCCTATGTGTCGTACGAAGAAAGGAACCCACCTGTATGGGTATCCTTGTACTTTTTGCTTCTGGAGGTACGCTTGATTGATTGACCGTCTACCATTCCATTCCTAGGACTCTCCATTCGGGTTCGTTTACTCCGGAGTCTTCCAAGTCGATACAAGGTGGATATCTACGTTAAGCCAGGTTCTCACCAGAGCGAGCTTAGCGGTAAGATGGATTCTCGGTCATTTTTTGTTGCCGTTCCCAGTCATACTAACTCGGACCTTGATGTAGTGAACAAGCAACTGAATGACAAGGAACGAGTAGCCGCGGCTCTTGAGAACCCACCCCTGGTAGACACCGTCGAAAAATGCCTTGCGAAGGCTTCCTCTACCATGTTCCAGTTGGTATAGTAATCTGTGATGGTGGACCCCTTGCTCGAAAACCTGTATCCACACAACCTTGACGACCTTCACTGTAGTTCAGGATCATGAACGAATGTATTGTTGTAACAGTAATACTAGACATGGATATGGGAAAAACGAATGGGCATAATCCATAGTCCGCATAGGATAGTAATGCTTGGAAAGTAACGAATGTCTAAGTGGGCAGGGGCAAATTTTCTAATGCTACAATGAGATGCAATGAGAGGCTACAATAAAGCTAATGCTACATATGAATGAACCGAGAGGGTATGATGTGGATAACCTTGAAACGAATAGGCAGGCGTGACTCGTGAACCAGATGCGATGATGACGAAAGAAATGAATGCAGAGAGGGAGTGTGATGATGCGTGTGTGGAACGTGCAGGCAGAGAGAGGACGAAAACGGAAACCAAGAAACGGGAAACAAAACACGATCGAGTCGGGTATGAAAGCTGGGTAATTAATCCCGCAGCAGACAATCCCAGTCGATTCCTGTTTCAGGCGCTCTCTTTGAACACCCGAATATCCGTTTCAAGCCCTCCTTCGTGCAATTCTCGGGCGAGCATGTCGTCACATCCCACATCTTCAAAATGACCTGCCCTTGCGTCACCACCACGACCTCGTCCTCGTTTGGGTTGCGTGCGGGCTCATTCAGCCGTACGTTGCGCATTATCCGATTAACGAACCCGGCGGAGAAGACTGCTTTGCCGGTGTGGTGGATGTGGCCTTTGAAGTCGGAAGGAAGCCAGATTGTCACGTCTGACATCGATCCTTGGACTTCGAGGTAGAAGCGTGACCTGGAGATCGTCCGGCACTGCAAATCATCGCCATCAGTATGCTAACGGTCGCCAGGAGCAGTGCCCGACTGAGATGAGATACTCACTACTTTGAGTTTGATGGGTTCTGACTCGCTCCCGGCGTACATGCTCATTCGATGATCGACGGGCTGGTGTCGCGCCCGGTAGTGGGGCATGATTAGGGAGAGGTCGATGGGCTCGTTGTTGCTGTCGAGATAGAAATCCCAGTCCGAGTCGCCATGATATTTGACTTTTGTTGTCCCCCGTCTCGGCGTCCTGTCCCCAAGCTAAGGTAGCAGTGATTAACAGCAAACTCAACAGATTATCGAGCGATAGGGACTCACCAGAGCCAGGCTACTCTTTTCCGAAGAGTACTGAGGGGAAGAGACCAGGGTTGAGCAAGACGACCAGGAGAACCGGGGGAACATGACTTACAGTCGAGTGATTCTCGGAGGACATTAGAAGGTATATATATTGTATTCGATATTAGATAAAGCGCGGTATGATTTGAAGGATTGCCTGCAGGCGGTGGGGCAGAGGAAATGCGACCAGAGGGCAGGCCTGTGGGCCTGATGGCAACTGCTTTTTTAATACTTGACAGGCCAAATCGGGGACAATAGCCAAGCGCCGCTCGATCATATCCACGTGGACCACGTTTTTACAAGACTTCCCCGATGCGGACTGATCGGGCGCGTTACCAAGATGCGTCAGGGCGGACCCCACGCTCCCCAACTACATCCTCCTCTGGTTACAACAACTGCCGTTTCCTGGCTGAGAAAATCACAAATCCCAGGTAGACCGGCCACGGAGGGGGGATTCTCCTTGCTCCTTCCTCTTTAGCCCTTTTTCCAATAGCAGACTTAGAGTTCGAGAGGATTTCGTCACTCACATCCTGGCCGTAATTGCACGGTGATCATCAGCCTGCAGGCAGTTGCCTCCAGTGAACGGATGTTTTTTGCATCGGAACTCACTGATAGGCAGATGAACACCATATCATCGCAGCAATACCTCCATATCACCGAACTAAACCGGTCTACTCTCGCGCTCCAGCAGGTTCCAGAGTCCAGATACAATGTCCGCGCATCCAGGCTTCTTTCTTTCATCCTCTCGTAACATGTCGGTGTCGATGTCGCTCTATCGTCACAAGATGTGTAATGTTTATTCTAAGACAAAGACAGGGTCGTACATCCTTGTGCATACCTCCATTTACAAGAGCTTAAAGGGTTCGCCGGATGATCCTTCCTGTGCTGCTTCGTGCAAGTGACCCTTTACCCGTGAAACTGGCTGAAACTGGCCGCCGGGCCCCTATCAAGCCGCTGTAGTATACCACAGCCGTACCGACGAATCCGACAACTCAGCCACAGCGCTCTGGTATGCACTGGCCTCGGAAAGTCGCCCTTTCTCCGGGGTGCCGTAACGGTAACGCATAGTCTTTCAAGACGCACTTCCCGAGCTGTGCTTTTTTACACCATGCCAACAATAGCTCCCTTTTTTTTTTCCATTCCTCTAATTTCATAGACGTTTTGGATGCTCAGATACTCTTCGTAACAGCAACGACTCAGAATTCCATTCTGCAGAGCGTGGTTTTCGCTATTTATCACACCCCGTTCGCTCAGCCTAAACCCAGGCGCTTTTCTGTTCGCCCCCTAACTCTACAGATGTTCATTCTCTCCTTGGTTTCTTCTCATGGGCCACCAACAGCCACCAACATGTCAACAATTCGTTCGTGCCGGTGCTCGGGTGGCTTTACACAACCATACACAAAGACCCTCCCTCATTCAGGGTCGAATATTCCATGTTCAGGGATACCGATGACGGCCCAACAGGCCAACTGCCATCGACATCCGATTTCATATTCCTTCGCCACAGGGAAACAGGCCGGCCGGAAATGTCGACTAGTTCCCTTATCTTCAAGGCTCTTCAAGGCCTTCCATTCAATCAGTCGAAGATAATCAGGGTGGTCGCTTGTACCAAAATGAGTTGACAGAATAGGCAACACCATTCCCTGTGGAACATGGAATTTGACTACTGAAGGTCATGCCCCCTACACGTTCCAATGTATTGCATCATTGGTCAAAGATGTTGTTTGCGGGATTCGAGATGTATGAAAGATAAGCTTATGAGTCAATCGATAATGTCCAGACATCGTGAATGAATTTGAATGAGCTCAAGTCCCGAAGTCGATGGAAGGTTGCTGGTTCCCAAATACCATGAACGTCCGACCACGCATGACGAATTCGAAACTACATGGGGTCTACTTGCAGCGTCCGTATCGATCGTCTTCAATGCGAGCGGACGTCACTCATTGCGAATTTCGGTGTCAGTGGTGGAAATTGCACCGAGACCCCCAACTGGCTTTGTGCTGGCTGTCCTCATACCTGAACGCCACCGCAAACAAAATACAGATGTTTTGCAAATCGCATCGAGAGGAACCCCGTTTCGGTGACTTCTCCACTCTTATTAATTGGGGAGTGAGCGTCCCCATACACTAATATATCCAGGGCAATCAGCAGACTGCGCGCAAAGAGAGTTTGAAATTTGAGTCCTCATGTGCGGCTTCTTAATCACAAAGCTTGAGTCCCCCCCCCATCGAGCCGCGCGCACAGCAACACGCCTTGCTTCCACCTCAAAGCCTCAATGGGGTACAAAGGCTTGTCGGACCCTTGCTAAGTAAATCGACGCGGGCACGCGCACGCAGTGGACTCTGAAACATTGTTTTTTACGTTTTACGAAGCCTGCTGGGGGCTACGGTATCCTAGAAACATGAGGACGGGGTCGCTGCAGAAACAGCGGCAACGCACCCTACTATCGGTCCCGTTCGAGTCCAAGATCCTGGACTAGAGATTCGGTGGTGGGGCATGAGGGCTTTTTCATTTCCGGGGGGCCAACATGAGGGTTCTATATGCGTAATAGTACAAATGTCAAGAGGTTAAGCGGGAGTAAAATTGTACATGTGCAATGTAGTCGATATGCAAGAAATCAACGTCGCAAGTCGTCCACTGCGATAACGCAGCCCGGAGCAAGGGTGGAATAGGATATGCGGGGTGTTCCAAGAATAAAATCCAAGAAGGAACGGACAAAGAATGTTCATGGTCACTCTCGTCGAGATTGACCCGAACGAACGCCATGGCCGAGTTCGGTGGTGAATTATGGGAAGGTGGTAGTCCCGAGAAGGTGCCGTACCTCACTGAGTTCGCGCCCAGAGGATGTCTGGCCATTGTGCGGGACGAGGTTGGCGGAATAATAGTCCGGCCCGTCACTTGTCAATCACAATAATATCGTCAGAACCTTCAGAGGTAGACTGTTGACCTGGGATTGGCGTTCTAGACGGAGATACCGGTTGGGGTGAGTCGCTGGCTGGAACTGGACCAGGACTTGAAGAAGCTTGCTTGCTTCCACGAGCGAGATTGACTAGCCTGTCAAACTCGGACTTATGTTGCTTCTGGAGTACGAACAGATCGGGTTGGAAGGGGTTTGCGGGTTTGAAAAGGCGTTTAGAACTCACTACATGCTGCTTGGCATCTGGAATAACTGCTTTCTTGCGTTTTGACATTGTCTCTTCCCATTTCTTCAGCTCAGCACGGAGAGCTGCTTTCGTTTTGCGATTCGCCACTGAGCGATCGAGATTTGCGTTGTAGAGCATAACCCATCTACCGAGTCGTCAGCCCGTGTCTAAGGATTTTCCGGAGAACACAGATTTACCTTTGGTGCCTTTGTTCCAGTTGATTACGATCTCCAGTAACAGGAAGGCTATGCTCCTGTAGGAGTTCCTTAATTTGCCGTTCTTTTAATGTCGCGTATGACACCTTGGGAAGCGGAGATTCTTCATCAGAGTCACTGTGATGTCTATGGCCAGGACGTGTTAGCACTGAGCGAGTGGTCCTTGTGAAGCAACTTGCCTTTGTTTCCCTTTGGTTTTGGACTTGGGTTTCTGCATGAGTTGTGACCAGGCGTTCACTTGACGCGGGTCTTTACAGCCACGATCGAGATGAGTGTTCATGCTTTGCAACTCAACTTTCTTCGAGCATATTGGACATGGTACCAGATCGTCCGCTGGAGAAACTGTTCGTACCTCGTTGGTAAAATCAAAAAAAAATCACTCAACGCTTAGGATCCACCATTTCTAGTTCTTCGATATCAGAAGAAACAGGGTCGTTGGATCTACCCTTGTCCTTTGTGGCATGCGAAGTAAGAGAGTCATTCGAACTATTTGTCGGAGCCGACTTGGCAGGTTGGGATGGCGCTAGACGATCAGCAAACCCGAGAGTGGTGTCCGAGGGTGAGCTCCCACGTTTCCTTTTCCTAGGGCTGGCTTCAAGACTCGGAGATATGGTTCTCCGGCTTCGCTCAATTAACTGAAGAACATATGCTCTACGGCAAGGGATCAGACAAACGTCCAAAACAATAGACCCGTGCACATCTCACCTGCCTTCGTTCCAGGCTGAGATAGCTTCTTCCATTGCATAGTTTGGGCGAATATGGCCTTCATTTGCGGTTTTTCTGCAGGTTGGACATTCTTGTTTCGTGGCAAGTGCCGGCCTGAGGCACTGTTGAAGGTTTGGTTATAACTGACGCGAACTAGGGTAATTTTGCACAAACTTACACCAGAGCAAAAACAGTGACCACAGGGTAAAGTGACTGGAGCGTCGTACGTATCACCACATATCGAACAACGAAAGGTAGCGTCCAATTTTCGCAGTCCTGGAGCAATGGTTTGTGGTGGGAAATCTGTTGGGTCTGGGACACTTTCGTTCAGAAAGTTGGCGGCAAAAGCCATGATGAATGCCTCAGAGTATTAGTTGCCTGGATAGAAGGAGTTGAATCGAATTCGTACGCCAGCAGAAGCTGGGTGATGAGCGTCGCGGTTCAGACACGTCACTTCACCCTCCGCCAACGCCACCTGTCACGGCACGTGAGACTGAGGCTGTCACGCGTAACGCGTAACGGTGAATGGCGTTCCCCACGCATGCACCCTGTAGACTTAAACTCAACCCGCCTTGTTGCTTGTTGCTTGTCGCTTGGACCAAAATCCCTGCCTTTTGCAGAGGAAATGCCGCCACGTTGCGGGATCCTGCACTCTGCCTCGGGCCGCTATGAATCCGCCCACGAGGCTACAGGAAAAACTCGCCATCTAGATACGCTCATTGTCGACGCTTTCCTCAAAAGTCTCTCACCGTCTCTCTTGACGTTACTCCGAGGTCGTCCAGGAACCATGTAACGGTCCGGGCTGTTCCAAGCTACAGAGCGTATCAAGAGAATGCCCTGTAATATTTTCCGACGTTCCTCATTCTCCGCACACCCTACTCTGTAACTGGCTTGCTTCTAGGAGGTCCCAAAAATATTTCAAAAAACATGGATTGTGCAACTCGGATACCCGGACATGATCATCCGGCCGAGCTCAATTTGACGTTTTTGAAATAGGCCTGGCCCTTGACTTCTGTCTTCAGCAGCGTCGTGTCGCCTATTTCTCGGATCCAGTTGCGTCGAGAATCGAAACTCGAGGTCTTGAGACGATCTTCTTGTTCTTCTGCTGTTGAGCTTCTATTGATCCTTTGGACAGTTTACTCCAGGATTATTTATGGATTCATCACATGGGCAACGCCTTCGTCCTCGTATGGATAATGGGGCAAAGTCTAACGGCCATGTCCGGTCGAAGCACACCGAGTGGTCTCTTGGTCTTCGCCCTTCGACTGCTCAATAGGGTTTGTACTGATGTAACACATACCTTTTTCGGAAAGCCAAGCGCCATACGTGCTTTTTAAGGCGCGCAGGATACTTCTCTATGTTCGCCAAGCCATGCCCAGCCAGATCTCCCTCTGGCTTATGCAATGGGGTCGCGTTTAATTTTCCGTTCGAAACAGGAAGCAAGAAACTCGGAATTTCAGACAGTTCTGCGTATATAAACCCAAGATCAGTAGGAGGAGGAATACTGGGAAGACCGCAACGAAAATGTTGAAGCTTCTTTCGTTTGTTGCTCTCGCTGTGTCTGGCTCTCTGGCTGCTAAGCTAGTCGGACCTTACGCCCAATGTATGCCTTTCCTTCCCAAAGTTATGTCGAATCTAACACACTCTCGCAGGTGGTGGCATTGGCTATGGAGGAGATGTAAGTGACCAGCCACCGCCCCAATAATTTGCCTCAATTCAAATTCAACGTTCTCCTTTGATAGACCACCTGTGGGTGTCCCATTCCCTGCCATTCCCCTCTATCTATTGACTGACAATTCTGTAGGCTACCCCAACTATGTCTGCGTTCAGCTCAACGACTGGTATCACCAGTCAGTCACTCTTCCTTTTTATTCTGAAAACTCACTCACTATGAGCCCAGATGCCAGCCCACCGAATCGCAGCCTCCTGTAGTTGTTCCATCGGTCCCAGTCCCAACTAGCTCTACCCCGACTGCTACCCCCACACCCACAGCGACTCCTACTCCCACGCCGACACCGACACCGACCCCCACACCTACGTTCACGCCGACTCCTACGCCGACTCCGACCCCGACCGGCCCACCTAGGCCATCTGCCAGCGCAGGTGGTTTGCAGGACAAGATTGCCAACAAGGGCAAAATCTTCTTCGTACGTGCTCCTTTCATTCCATTTGATGCAACGACATTAAGGCGTTTTTCGAATAGGGTGCTTGCGCTGACCCTGGTACCCTAGGCAACTCCGGTATGTCCTTGCGCTTCGCACTCACTACATGGAGCCATTCTCACTACTGTACCAGCTAATGTCGACGTTCTTCGAAGGGAATTCGGTCAAGTTACCCCCGTATGTGGACTCATAGCCTCTTTACCGTCGTTGACGCTAACGCGACCCACAACATAGGAAAACTCGATGAAGGTCAGGTCTATCACAACAATCTCGTTTTTTGATTCTGACTCTGGTTGATAGTGGGATGCCACAGAACGTAAGGGGTTCGCTTTCATTCCTGCCATTCATTTGCCTAACACTTTTGAAAAATCTCTAGCCAGCCGAGGGCAGTTCAACTTTGGCAATGCAGATCGACTCGTTGATTGGGCCACGACCAACGGCAAGCTGATTCGAGGCCACACTCTCGGTATGTTCTGAAAAAATATTGGTACCATTCGGAGGCTGAATCGTCGAGTTAGTTTGGCACTCCCAGCTTCCAGGATGGGTCAATAACATCAATGACCGAGCCACCTTGGTAGGGATGATACCTTTTCCTCTGAACAAGAGGTAACTGAGCGCTTTCAATCAGACCACAGTGATCACCAACCATATTTCAAATCTTGCTGGTCGCTTTGCTGGAAAGATCTACCACGTAAGTTGACTTTCAAGCACATGGCGCGTTTGTAAGCTCATCGCATCCGTCCTTCAGTGGGATGTCATCAAGTAAGAGAATGTCTCTCGAAGCCTGAGTTTTTCTTCCTCACACAATTGGACAGCGAAATCTTTAACGAGGACGGCTCGCTCCGACAGAGTGTCTTCTCTCGTGTCATGGGAGAGGTAGGGTTTTCACCATTCCCCGATCAGTTCGATGCTAATGTTGGCACAGTCCTTCGTCCCTCTTGCATTCCAAGAAGCCCGAAAGGCAGACCCTAAGGCTGTGTAAGGAAAAAATTGTGCTGACCGAAGGCAATCGCTCATTCTCTATCGTAGCCTCTACATCAACGACTACAACCTCGACTCTAACAATGCCAAAGTCCGAGGTATCGTCGCCCTGGTCAACCGTGTCAATCAGGCCGCTCCTGGCACTATCGACGGTATTGGTACACAAGCCCATCTCCAGGCTGGTCAAGGCGCCGCTTTCATCCAGGCTTTGACCGCGCTTGCTGCTGCAGACGTCAAGGAAGTCGCAGTCACTGAGCTCGATATCGCTGGGGCCCCCTCCAACGACTACGCCCAGGTCGTCCGTGCGTGCCTCCAAACTGCCAAGTGTGTTGGTGTGACCGTCTGGGGCGTTCGTGACACGGTATGGTTCTTATGTTCAGCACGCTCGCATTTAAATCTAACCTTTCCATTAGGACTCCTGGCGTGCAAGCACTAACCCACTCCTCTTCGACGCCCAATTCAGGCCGAAGGCTGCATACACTGCTGTTTCGAACGAGCTATAATTCTACCATAGCACACGTTATGTATTTGTACACGATCCAAATGTTCGCAAAAATGATATTCATCCTATTTTGGCAGTGCAAAGACCGGATTCGCTCAGTTTCAACTATACAGAGAACACTTCGAAAGCCACCTGGGACCTGAAGGTCTCCGTCTCAGCCCGGTTTCTCAGTGTTCTTCGGCCTGCCAATCTCTAGCTTCGTCGGCCTCTCGGTGCCTTTGATGTCACAAGTGAGGGAACGAACACGCGAGAATCACCCGACGCTTTCGATCCTCTACAACGTACCTGTGATCTCTGAACAGTTTTCTCCATTCAGATTCACTAAAAATAACATTTCGGATTATCTTCCAGGTATAAAAGACTGGTTTCCTGGTAGGTTTGCTCGACTATGGGCGATAAAATGCTGAAACTCTTGCCTTTCGTGCTCCTTGCGATTTCCTCCGTTCAACAGGTTTCGGCCGCCAAAAACGGTGTGCTTGTAGGACCATATGCGCAATGTGAGTTCTTTATCATTGTCTACTCTTACCTCAGATCCTAACACACTGTCCGCGAAGGTGGCGGCGAAGGTTATGATGGAGATGTGAGTTGCCCTTCTCCCTCGATCCTTATCCCAATCCTGACTGTTCTGTATCCTAGACTACATGTGAGTGACGAAGATCACCCTTGCAATTCGACTCCCCCGTCTCAACATGACCAGGTTATCCCGGTTATGCTTGCATCAAGCTGAGCGACTGGTACTCTCAGTACGGCAAATCGTTTAGCTAGTCCTTCCTCAAGCCCACAACCCTCATCCCACAGATGCCAGCCAACTGAGACTCAACCTCCCGTGAATGTCCCGACGTTGCCCAGCAACCCTACAACGAGCACGCCTACTCCGACGCCGACGCCAACACCAACACCAACGTCGACCCCGACTCCAACTCCGACTCCTACTATTCCTACCACTACCGTGGTGACGCCTCCAACCACTGTCGTGACACCAACTGCATCAGGGCCACCACAGCCTTCGGCCAGTGCTGGTGGTCTTCAACAGAAGCTTGCTTCTCATGGAAAATATTATTTCGTGAGTGTCCTATCTGGCCTTCGATAACTGCAGATTAATTAACAATGTTTGATAGGGAGCCTGTGCTGACCCCAACACCCTCAATATCGCATGTGAGTAAATCGTCTCGATGTTTCGAGGTGGCCAATATTGACCGCACGGTGAACCCCTCAATAGCCAATGTCAATGTCCTCAAGAGCGACTTTGGTTGTGTCACTCCTGTAAGCTTGAAAAACGTCGCATAGTCTCGTAAACTCATCATCTCGCAGGAAAACTCCATGAAGGTACTTCGTTGAATATCCTGCGGAACATTGGCTAATTCGCCGATCAAGTGGGATGCCACTGAACGTACGTTGTACTCCGTATTGTAAAAAGTCCTTATTGAATTAAGGATCCTTTTAGCCAACAGGGGCCAGTTCAACTTTGGAAACGCTGACCAGCTTGTCAACTGGGCGACCTCCAATGGCAAGATGGTTCGTGGTCACACCTTGGGTAAGGGTCTACTACATTCAACGCGGTTTATCCAAATCTGAGCCCTCTTCTCCCCTTCAAGTTTGGCACTCACAGCTTCCCGGATGGGTCACCAACATTAACGACAGGGCAACCTTGGTCAGCAGATGTCTGCATACTCCTCATCGTTTTACTAATTATTTTCTAGACCTCCGTCATCGAGAACCATATCACAAACGTAGCAGGGCGTTATGCAGGAAAGCTTTATGGTTCGTCCCTCCGAAATATCTAAACCCGTACAGGTGCTGAATGAAATACAGCCGTAAGACTAAAGTTCAATTGAGGTTACAACCACCACTAACCATTCCACTCCTCAACTAGTGGGACGTTTGCAAGTGAGTACCTATTTCATGCCAATACTGTAACGTTCTGATCACATTCAATCTCCAGTGAAATCTTCGAAGAGAACGGTTCATTGAGGCAGAGCGTCTTCGCCCGTGTTCTCGGAGAGGTAATTGAACCTTTTGACAAGCTCCCATCGTATTGCTAACGATGTTCGCGGTTTAGTCTTTCGTGACGGTCGCCTTCCAAGCCGCCCGCAAAACGGATCCAAAGGCAGTGTAAGTCGTCATAATCTCCTCTCTCCAGAGCGCAGAAGGCTCAAGCCTGGAATTCGCCAGTCTCTACATCAACGACTACAACCTGGACTCCGTCAACGCCAAGGTCAACGGAATGGTGAGCCTCGTCAACAGGGTCAACCAGGCCAACCCCGGCACCATCGATGGTATCGGCACACAAATGCACCTCCAATCCGGCCAGGGAAGCACTGCACAGGCTGTCCTGACCGCTCTGGCTGCAGCGAATGTCAAAGAAATCGCAATTACGGAGCTTGATATTGTTCAAGCTCCCGTCAACGACTACACTCAAGTTGTCAATGCTTGCTTGAACACTCCTAAGTGCGTTGGTGTTACCGTATGGGGAGTCAGCGATACCGTGAGTCGTTCAGTTCTCCTGGTATGTTCCTGGTCAGTGATACTGACTCGCTTCCAATAGAACTCCTGGAGAGCGAGCAGCAACCCTCTCCTATTCGACGGTCAATACCGGCCAAAGGCTGCGTACAACGCCATCATTAGTGCATTGTAAATTTGACTACGCGTGGAGTCGTACATGTCCTGTAAAGTACCGGATGTCTGAACGCCATAAGCATATGCCAATAAATCTCTCTGCTACCAACGGAAGGGTACCGCCGGGGCGGGGGTGTGGGATCATTCCTTCTGGCAGTGAAGTTCTCCTCTATACCTGTATCGAATCGTGGCTGCCGTGTAGAATACTTATGAAGCGTTTGGCATAACCGATAGCAAGAGTAAAGGGAAGGGCGCGGAGGATGAGTCGGAGGGGTTCGCGGTCACGGGTGTTGTCACTAGCGGTACATCCTTGGTAATGAAAATCTTGACACCTTGTGGCTCAGGTGAATCAAGGCTAAACCCCTCTAGCGCTGTTCGGTCGAAAATAACGTTGATACACCCACCCGCCCCACGCTCCATGGATGCTTGAAGAAGCGGGTCTATACATGACGCCTTCAGTTCATGCGACATCATATGAAGAAAGCCCTGTCACAAGGAACCTCAGCTGCTTCACCATTGACTGGACATAGGGACACACACCTCCAGTAACATGATTGAAGAGCAGGGTGCTGAGCTTTCCAACTAGTAATCGGAAGCAAAATTCAGTTACGCGGCGCCATGATGGGTAGCAGAAAGCTTGGATACCTTGTTGTCGTGCTGGGCTTCCCCCGAGGTTCGCGACTCACGCCACCCTAACGGGCAGCCATAGAAGCCTCGTTGGCCGTGCTTTGTTGGCCATTCAGGGACTATAAAGACAGGTAAGGGTCATTTCTTTCAACGAATGAAGGATACAAAAAACTCACAATGCGCCATCTTTTTATAGAACGCGGACATTGCGCCATGCAGCCTCGCTTTCAAAAGATGAAAATCCGGCTCACTTAGGAAGATTTCGATATCAGGCAGATGAAATTCTTCCAGCTGGGAAACCTCCCCTGCGGGCTGATGCAGTGCATCAAGCCAACGCTCAGGCGTCTCGAATTCTTCGTAGCCAAAGGAAGGGTCCATCGTCAGAGCGGATGCCCAATGCGTCGCCCACCATATGATGGCATACCGGCAACATTCCTTGGAGCTGGATGGATGAGGGCCAAATAGCAAGCTGAGGCATCTGTACGTCAGGAAAGTGTGGTGCGAGGGCGGAACGTAAAAGTCACCCGAGCGACTTTCATCAACGAGGAAATCGCGCAGGGATGTATGGAAGAGGGTCACAGGATCGTCGTCTCTACCGGGGACCTGGATGATGGCTTGTAGATTCACAAGCACCCTAACAACCTCATACGTAGAAACGTAGAGCAGCGCCGATAATCCTGAGACTGACAGCGGCTCTTGCATGGCGGCTAAAGTCGAAATGATGAGGTGAAAATGGGGGAGATATTGAGACCGTGAAAGGATCTGCAGGTAGACTCCATCGAGCCCATGACTGATCTCGAGAGCAAGTGGAAGGCGCTCCATTGGTGTGCGTGGGTCATTGTCACCAGAGTCACCAAGAATGAACTTGATCAAAGTCGAACCAATGATGAAGGATCCGTCACAGTAATCTATGAGCTTGTTGAGTTCCTCTGCCTCCGGCCACGTCCCGCCTTGAGTACGCAGCGCCCTGTCTTGTTGGGCTGCCTTGGAGAAGGTAGCCTTCATGTAAAGGGCAAGGTCTTCACGTCTGAACTTGGTATTCAGATCGAGAAGATGTATTTCTTTGGAGTCGAGGCGAGTCCGGATGTGTTCCTCAATTCGGCTTGTAATGAAGAGGCGAAGGGGAATAGTGGGATGGCGAGTGAAAAATGTGATGGCATAGTCGATGAAGGTTTCCACCCCCTCCTTGTCGTCACATTCGTCCAAGCCGTCAATGACGATCACATAGGGGGAGCGGACATGAGCCGAGAGGTCACCCGCACATAAAGCTTTCAGGCAAGGCTTGAACACCAGGTCCTCGAGCTGGGACGCCAGCGAGCGTGCCTGGCCAAGCAAGCTACGATCCTCCCTGATGATGGACTCGATAAGCGGTCTGGTTCCAGGTATATTCTGAGAAATTTGGTGTGCAAGTGTTGAGGGCAGCCCATTCATGCTGCTCCGATTTCCAGCATTGCGGAAAAAGAAAAAGCTTGCACCGAGCTTGCCGTTTTCCGCCAGCTCCTCTGCCACATTTTGAGCTATAGCTGATTTCCCGCAACCGACGTGGCCATACATCCAGCAGATATGCCGAACAATGATATTCACAGGGATGGAGACATGCCCTAGTGTGACCGGGCGCTCTCTATCGGTTTTCCCTGGCTTGTCGGCTTTAGGTGGAGGCGAAGAGGGATTCCGGACAAGCCCTTTAGCTCTATCCCATACCGAACGTTTGGGCTTTGAACCAGTCTCAGGAGGTGACTGGGGAGTCGAAGTGAGGCAAGGTTGATTAGCCCACACCCTTATGCCGCCAAGAACCTCTTCTCTGGTACCATCCATACAATGAGAATTTGGGGGAGCGACCCTTCGATTTCTCTTGTAAGATGCATCGGCGATGGGGTCCAAGAGCTGGAAAAGTTCTGAAAGAGATGAGCACTCTACCACCTACAATACTCTGGATACCTACCAGAAACATTCCCTGCAGGGGACTGGTTGACCTGAATTACCTTCAGATCATGGACATTGACGTTGCATGCATTAGGGAAAGCCGCCAGAGAAGGCGCTAATTCCTCAGATGTGCCGGGAAGTCTGGGAAGAGCCATGAGGGTCACAAGTAGATGCTGTGGTGGAAGTATAAGTACCACTGCCTGTTTGCTCAGATTCCTATATATTTCAATCAATCCAGTTGTCACGGTTCGGGAGCCCCCCGGCCTGCCAGTGTCAGATCTGATTATCGGATTCATACCTCCCCGATGTTCTGATCCATGCAATGCATTTTCAACGGCAATGACGCCCGGGCTGTGTAATGGGCTACATTCGCGGTTTGCGGTGTGAGTGATAATGTCGATTTGAGATTTGCAAGATTTGAGCCTCCTAAAAGTTGCATGGAAAATGCATCAAGACACACTGAGGTGAAGAAACAAGTAGGTCACTTTGCCGGAGTGGTTAACGGGATCGCCTGCTATTGCCCTAGGGCACAGCCTAGCGGTTGCTCTTTGAGCGCGTGTGTTCGAATCGCACAGGTGACGCTTTTTTGCTTTTGCCCCCTTTGGTCCTTTCCAGTCCAGACCCACAAGTTAAAGAATGAATCAGCAGACCCCTTCTTCGCTGACCATGAACAGAGATGTTGCGTACCGCTGCTTGGCGTCCTCGGCATGATTCTAGCCATACTCGAGATAGAGGCTAGGGCGGTTCGTCCAATCACTGGGCCCTCGAGTTTCGACGTCGTCCTGTCGAGCCGCTAACATGAAGGCCTTTCAAGGCAGTCGATGGTCCAATTGCAAGTGACCGAACCGCGCACCTGCGCGTTGCCTGCGCCTCGGGCCTTGTTGTCGGGATCTGTGAGTTCTTCCAAAGTTCTTCGGAGCTTTCGTCATCTGGCTATTGACTGACGTTTCACTTGGGTGGTCCGTGATTTCTCAGATCTCCCTATAAATATGTCTGTGTCCAGTCCAGATGGGCTTGCTTCGCTAGATTCTGAACGGTGTTGCACCGCTACTATTACATTTATTCTGATAACGAACCGTTGGAAACCAACGCGAACATAACGCTTCTATCATGACGTCCTCCGAGGTACCAGATACTCAGAAAGCCTGGGTGTCGGTTCGACGAGGGCCTCCGAGACGATCTCTTGAACTCAAGGAAGACTGGCCGGTCCTTAAGACTCCACAGGCCAATGAAGTCCTGGTCAAGATCAAGGCGGCGGGTTTGAATCCGGTGTAGGTCTTATTGCTTATCTGCAGGACGAAGTTTCAATATGTTTGACTGACCATGCACATCGGTCCGTACCTGCAACAGTGGACACAAATTCATGAAACTGCTTCCCAACTGGATAGCCAAACGACCCCACGTCGCAGAGTTCGATTTCTCTGGGACGGTCGCCGATGCTCATGAGAGCAAGGACTTCTCTGTCGGGGACGAAGTCTACGGCTGGATTTGGCCCCTAGGTTCGTCTGGTGTTCTTCCACCTAGCTCTCACACCCTGAACTAATTCTACCCATCTGTAGGGCTCCAGCAATCAACGAAACAAGGAGCCATATCCGAGTACATTCGAATTCCTGAGTCCCACCTTGTCAAACGGCCTTCCAACATCACCCCAATCGAGGCTGCAGGCATCTCGCTCGCAGGCCTCACAGCCCTCCAAGCTCTAGATGCCGTGAACCTGGAGGAAGGCCAGACCATCTTCATAAATGGAGGAAGCACCGCTGTCGGTTCTTTTGCAATCCAGTTGGCCAAACTGCGCGGAGCCAAAGTGGTCGTAACGGCTTCCGGAAAGAACGAAGAGTACGTGCGTAAGCTCGGGGCAGACGAGGTTCGTATAATCGGGATTATCTTTTCCAAGAACTTATTGAATTCATTGACATTACTTCGTTTTCGTATACAGTTCATCGACTACACAAAAGTCGGACCCCTCCACACCTTCCTCGGCCACACCCAACCTCCCGCTACGAAATACAACGTCGTCTTCGAAACAGTCGGCCTCTTCGACCCGTCGCTGTACAGTCACAGCTCCAAATACTTAGCACCCAACGGATTGTACATTTCCACCGGCCCTCAGCCCTGGAATCAAGGATTCCATCTGAACCTTATCCCCCAAGGACTGAGGTTGATTGGAGCTCTCGGCTTGCCGTCGTTCTTGACTGGGATCAAATCAAAGTTCCTGTGAGTCGGTTGCCCCTACTATCTGTCTATTTAAGACCAATCATTGACAACTTTTGGACGGAAAGTATGGTCGGTGTACATAATTCAGTGGAGGATAACAAGAGGCTGCAGACATATTTGAGCGAAGGTACGTCGTCCTGATTTTGGAGAGAAGGAATTGGTGCTAATCATCTTCACAGGAAAAGTGAAGCCATTGGTCGACTCCGTGTTCAAGTTCGACGATGCACTGTCAGCGTACGACAGGATAATGACATCGAGAGCGACTGGAAAAGTGATTGTACAAGTCGATCCTTCTTTGTAGTTTTAGCTTTGTAGTTTTAGTTCTGTCGTTTAATCCTTGCTCTGTGATACTTCTCTGTATTTTAGTTAGTCTCGTTTCTTGATCCCTCCCTGTAGGTTTACTATCGTGCTACCGTTACTACCTTCTCTATAGTAAAGCTGATTCCGCTCCTTTATCGTGAATTTATGCAATTTAATGTCTTCTTGAATTCAGAGCCTTCGCATTCGTGGTTCAAGAACTCATCTCACAAGGTAGAAACTAGATGATAAAAAATTGAATTCGTTGTCTTTAATTGTACAATAGCTGTGTTGATGCAATGCGAGTCGTAGTAGATGCAGTCATGAGAAGCAAGTGATGATAGCCCAATGAATGTAGTGACAAGAAAGAAGGAATAAACAGCGGCAAGTCGATGAACCCACTACATCTCCACCAAGAAAGAGAAGGCGTTTAGTCGATCTCCTCCATAGCAGAGGTGGCGGCGGGTTCTGAGGTCGCCGAGTCAGCAGCAGGGGCAGAAGCGGGCTCCTCATCCTCGTCGACGTCGAGACCAAGGGCAATCATGCGGTAAATGCGCTTGGCGAATGACGAAGGCTCGTCGAGGGTGAAGCCAGAGGTGAGGAGGGCAGTCTCGAAGAGAAGGTATGTGAGGTCGCGGACAGACTTGTCGGCCTTATCTTCCTTGACCTTGGCGCGGAGCTCCTTGATGATGGGGTTCTTGGGGTTGAGCTCGAGGGTCTTCTTCGATGCCATGTACGAGGACATCGACGAGTCCCGGAGAGCCTGAGCCTTCATGATACGCTCCATGTTTGATGACCAGCCGAATTGACCAGTGACCAAGACGCAAGGAGAGTCGGTGATACGGTTGGAGATAATGACCTTCTCGACACGGTCACCGAGAGCGTCCTTGACGGTCGAGCAGAGCTCCTGGAACTCGGCAACCTCAGCCTCGCGAGCGGCCTTCTCCTCGTCGGTCTCCTCAAGCTCGAGACCCTCCTTCGACACGCAGACGAGCTTCTTGCCATCGAACTCCTTGAGCTGAGTGATGGCGTACTCATCAATGGGGTCGACGAGAAGGAGGACTTCAAAGCCCTTCTTCTTGAGGGTCTCGAGGAAAGGAGATTCCTTGACGGCAGCAAGGGATTCACCAGTGAGATAGTAGATGGTCTTCTGAACCTCGGGCATGCGAGTGATGTAGTCTACGATTCAATTAGTTTTCATACTCGTCAAACGATCCATGATGAACACTCACCCTTCAACGAGGTCTGCTCATCGATAGACTTGGTGGAGTAGAAGCGCAAGAATTCTGCGAGCTTGCTGCGATTCTGGGCATCCTCGTGGACACCAAGCTTGATGTTCTTGCCGAAGGACTCGTAGAACTTGCTGTAGTTGTCCTTATCTTCAGCAATCTCGGTGATGAGGTCGACAGCCTTCTTGACGAGGTTCTTTCGGATGACCTTGAGGATCTTGTTCTGCTGGAGGGTCTCACGAGAGATGTTGAGAGGGAGATCCTCGGAGTCGACGATACCCTTGACGAAATTGAGGTACTCGGGGATGATGTCCTCGCAGTCGTCCATGATAAAGACACGGCGGACGTAGAGCTTGATGTTATTGCGCTTCTTCTTGGACTCAAAGAG
Source organism: Candolleomyces aberdarensis (assembly GCA_004126415.1). NCBI lineage: Eukaryota > Fungi > Basidiomycota > Agaricomycetes > Agaricales > Psathyrellaceae > Candolleomyces > Candolleomyces aberdarensis. The sequence goes on along the minus strand of SDEE01000120.1, from coordinate 68,555 downwards.
ATCGAAGGGAGCACTGAGATAGAGAATGAGTTACATTGTCGGTAAAGAAAAGAGATAAATATTCACCGCTTGGGAATGAAGAGGATTGCCTTGAATTCGAGCTGACCTTCGACGGAGAAGTGCTTGACAGCGAGGTGGTCTTCCCAATCATTGGTCAAGCTCTTGTAGAAGGAGGCGTAGTCCTCCTGGGAGATGTCGTTGGGGTTGCGAGTCCAGATGGGCTTGGTCTTGTTGAGCTCCTCGTTGGTGGTCTCCTTCTCCTTGATCTTCTTGGTCTTCTTCTTTTTCTCTTCCTCTTCCTCATCGACTTCCTCAATCTTGGATTTCTCCTCGTCGGTCTTCATCTCCTCCTCTTCTTCTTCATCATCCTCGACCTCCTACAAATGCTGTTAAAAGCCGTTTGACGATATAAACAAAAGGTGAACGTACCTTCTCGACCTCCTTGGTGACGGCGAGTTGAATGGGGTACGAGATGAACTCGGAGTGCTTCTTGACGATGTCCTTGATCCTCTTCTCCTCGAGGTACTCGAGCTGATCCTCCTTCATGAAAAGACGGATCTCGGTACCACGGCCGAGAGGAGGGTTGACAGTGTCGAGGGTGATGGTGAAGGTACCACCAGCAGCAGACTCCCAAATGTACTGCTCGTCATCGTTGTGTTTCGAGATAACCTGAACACGCTCGGCGACGAGGTAGGCAGAGTAGAAACCGACACCGAATTGACCAATCATGGAAATATCGGCACCAGAGTTGAGGGCCTCCATGAATCCCTGCAGAGAAGATAGGTCAGACCCACGACGAATGTAGATAAGATTAGAGACGTTACCTTTGTGCCGGACTTGGCAATGGTACCGAGGTTGTTGACCATGTCGGCTTTGGTCATACCGATACCGGTATCGCGGATGGTGAGGATCTTGTTCTCCTTGTCAGGGACGAGTCGGATGTAGAGCTCCTTCTCAGTGTCGAGCTGAGAGGGATCAGTGAGCGATGCATATCGGATTTTGTCGATGGCATCGGAACAGTTGGAAATCAACTCTCGCAAGAAGATCTCCTTGTTGGAGTAGAAGGTGTCTGAGGGCACGATGGTCAAGCTCGACGACAAGCCATGAATGTTTTCTCTGCTCACTGATGATCAAGTCAAGCAACTGGCTGATCTCGGCCTGGAAGCCGAAGCTCTCTGTCTGTGCGGACATTCTGGACGACGACGAGGATGAGCGGGCGTCGAGGAGGACTAACAACGATGAGCTTACTTGGGTGATGAGGGGAGACTGGGGAGGAGGATAGATGGCGATGAAAGAAAGAAAAAAACTGGGGAGGCTAGACGCGTCCTTGGTTGTTTATGTACCGCCCATTTTCTTCTCGAAGAATCTGAATGTTGCCTTTTCGGGGCGCAGCTGTGGAAGGTTCGAGAACAACGCGCCAATTTTCGCCCAATCAGGAAACTGTCATAAAATCCATTTCACAGCAATTGCCCTGCTAATGGGCGCCTATATACGACAAAAGATATCTACTCTGGACCCAGCTGNTCCTTTAGAGAGGCCACGACCGCCTGCAGAGTCTCAATTTCACTCTTCATCTCCGCATTTTCGTCGGCCAGTCGCTGCTTTGCATCTTCTTCAGAGATCGCCTCCATCTGCGCGAGGCGCAGCTCCAGCGATTGAATTTGCCGCCTATAATCATCGTCCCTGCAGGCAATTGGTGGGATTGAGTCATGCTGTAAAATTTTCCAGCTTCTTACCGAGCATCTGCTTCATCGTTCTGTACACGTTCCAATTCAGTCATCCGGGCTTGAAGCGCCTCGTTGGCCTTGTGCAATCGATCAAGCTCTTCTCCGCGCTCAGTGAACTTTCTGGAATCATCCTCCCTGCCAAGTAGTGTTCAACACCTTTGATGGCAGTGTGATAGGCGCCAACGTACCAGACCTGCCTCATCTTTGTGAGCTCCTCGATTTGCCGCTCATAGTCCTTGAGTGTGGCGATCTCTTGGACATTTTCCTGCGTCTCGGCTTTGAGGTTGAAGTTCTCGTTCAGTGACTCTGCCAGTCGTTTGCCTTGAGCTTCGTACAGTGCCTACAAGTGTGATGAGATCTAAATCCGGATCTCGTTACCTTTAACTGCAATAGCTCGTACCTTGAGGTCCTTCGCTGCGGCCTGCGCATTGGCCAAGTCAGCCATTAATCGCTTCTTATCTTCCCGCAGTTCTTTCATCTTTTCTTGCAGCTCCCTTGTCCAATCGGCATATCCATTCTTTGCCGATGCAGCCTGCTGCTTGTGATCCCGAAGTTCTGTTTCGAGGTTGACGACTTGAGCACGATACCTTCGCAGTTTGTTATACTACAAGTCCGTGCATTAGCAGTCCAAACGTGCTCTAGCCCTGCAGCACCACTTACCAAACCCTGTCTCTCGCTCTCTGCTGTCCTCATGAGAATCCGATCTTCATATAGCCGACCAATATGTTTCGAGTTCTCCCTCGAGTGCCACAGCTCAAAGTTGAGCTCATTTCGCAGGAGCAGAACCTCTCGCTGGAGACCGTTTATGGTCTGTATGACATGAGATGTGCCTTCGCTATCACCACCAGACGAAGTGGGTTCCTGTGCTGACGCAGATGCTTCGCCTTCGTCGGAAACGAAGCCAGACTTTGGTGCAGAGGTCGGCTTCACAATGTCGACGTCGATATTGGTCTTCAAAGCCACAGAAGCTTCGATCATGTCTTGAAGAGAGATAATGACCTTTCGATTTGAGAGATCTGTCGATTGAATAAACTGGGCAGGCTCCTCTGCGTCTTCTCCGTCCTCTGCATCCTCAGCTGGCGTTGACCCTGACACCACAGTACCGGCAACAGTAGGCGCCTTTCCTTCAAGCTTAAACCTCTCCTTCAACCCGATACACAGATATCGGATGTCGAGCATTGTAGCCTCGCTCACGATCCGCCCTACGTCGTACTTGTTCCAGAACTCCAGTTTCGTCATCTCTTTGGCTGCGGTACCCCAGATCAAGAATGGGTGGCATATATGTTCTCGTACAAAGTTCTGCATAGAATAGAAAAACGCGTGTTCAGAAACAAGTGCTTCGACAACCTTTGAACGATACTCACCTCGCTCCTCCTCTTGACTTCCGATTCCTCAAAAGCTTTGTTCCAGTCCACAGTGTAAGGACTCTCCAGTTCCACTTCCTTCAGATACGTTGCCGGCCCACGAATGAACTTGAGCACGTTCGAAGGGTATAGATAGTAGAGTATGGTGAAAAATTGGCGGCAATTGGGAGGGGTGGAGGGTGAAGCCGAGAAGGTCATTTCAAGTCGCTCCCACTCGAGTTCACGTCGCGGATAGAGAATACGACTTGACTCGCGATAGAGCTCTCGCTCGAATTCCTCGTCGTGCTGAGCCAACGGGTTGTTCGTCGCAGGCACACGTTCCTTCCAGCACATGATTCGTGCCAGGATGGCCAGGAATTGCGGGAATGTGGCCTTGAGGTTTGGTCTGGCGTGCACCGCGAAGTAGGGGATGAATTTGACTGTCAGTCTGACGGCAGCCGTGCAGACAGTAGACGAATTGTCCAAGAACAGGCAATTGGCGAGACTGGCCATTATCTTGTGAGAGGCTAGGACAGGGACAGTAGAGCAGAATTTGGACGATGATGTGAATTCGTTGAGGAGTATGAGCAGCTGGAGTCGCCGAGAGGGTGTTTGGAATTGCTGGTTGACCTCCGTTAAGAATTCCTAATCGCACAGTTATTCAAAGGAAAGACACAATGATAGGGATCGGATAACACACGTCCGGTACTTCATTCCCATATGCAATGAGAATATCTTGCAAATTGCTCTTCCACCGTCTCCTGCGTTCCCGCTCGTCTTCCGTCAATTCTGCCCACTCCAAGGCATCACCTCCAGACCCTTCGTTGAATGCATCCAACAGATAAAGCTCTAGAAGCCGTCTCCTAAAGCCTCCCACCACCATCTCGTCCGGTTTTTGAAGTGTCGATATTATCAGTTCCTTTGCGTAGTTCAGTGCCGCTGTTGATAGTTTGGGTTCCCGAAGGGCAGGTCGTAAGATGAGATCGAACCAAGAGATGACCGATGTTGGTGTTAATATACGTTCCAAATGAAATAAACATGCAAGAAAGATCTCCAGCTGGTCGACTGAGGAGTAATCAATGGCAGCCTGGTGTAGTGCGACCAGCTCTTCCTCCAGCTGCGTGATTTGAGTGTCGACGTCGGTCCATGACTTTGACTCCTCTACAAACTCGTCGACGAGGTGGAGGAGCTCAGGCAGTGACGGTGCATCGGCAGACTTTTCGAGCAGAGAGGATAGCGAGCGAGCGAGGGCAGCGGTGGTGGGCATCAAGGTGTCGCCTTTATCGCCATGGGCAGGAAACCGACATCATTTGGTTCCGCGATCGCTCAATCCGAGTGTTTGTTCCAGAAGCCGACGGTCCCCAAGAACAAACACGAGCTCCCTGCGCTCCTCGCCGTCGCGCACGTCTAGCACGCCCCTACCCCGCCCGGTCAACGCTACAAAACGTGAGTATCCACCCCGTTGCTATGTCCAACGTCGTCTTTCCACCGAATCCATGTCGTTTGAGCATGAATTTTCGATGGATGGAGCAATTTCAGTCCCGATAACGCGTTTTACTAACCGGCGCGCTCTCGAACGCATAGATGTCTGCCCAAATCGAAGAGATCCATTCCGACCACTCTGACCATGACCACCACGATCATGATCATGATCATGACCACGACCACGACCATGACCATGATCACGATGAGGAAGAACTCGACCCCACCTCTGCCGCCGCTTTGGAGAAGATCCAGTCGCGATCTGAACGCAAGGCTCGCAAGGCGCTCCTCAGCTTGGGCTTGAAGAAGGTGCATGGCATTAACCGGGTGACTCTTCGAAGGCCAAAGAACGTGCGCGCAGTTATCTTTTCGATTCTGAATGTCAGACTTAAGAATATGTTTTTTCATTAGGTTCTCTTCGTTCTTGCCCACCCCGATGTGTACAAGTCGCCCAACAGCGATTGCTACATCGTTTTCGGCGAGGCCAAGATTGAGGACATGAACTCGCAAGCTCAACTCTCTGCCGCTCAGCAACTCGCCTCGGCAAGCGCTGGTGCTGCTTCTCTGCAAGCTGGTGGAGACAAGGAGACCGAAGACGACGATGACATCCCGGAACTCGAGGCTCCCGAAGATGACGGTCCTGTCGATGAGACTGGCGTCGATCCAAAAGACATTGAATTGGTCATTCAGCAAGTTGGATGCTCCCGGGCAAAGGCTGTGAAGGTACTGAAGGAGAGCGGTGGTGACTTGATCAACGCTAGTGAGTCGCCAATTTTTCTATCTGTCGCTCGAAATACTGATTTCTGTTCAGTCATGGCTGCCAGCGAGTAAAATCCTCTTTCTCCATGTGTACTTCTACGTCTTTCAATTGCATGATATTTTGACATCCATTTTGCGATCTTCCCCGGCTCTATTTCGACCAACGTCTCAGCTCAACATAATAATTCGACCTCTCCCAACCCTCCTGGACGATTTCTACTCCCGGTGTTGAGCTGCAGCTTTCCCGTGAGCCCACAGAAAGACCAAGGTCTTTGGCAGCATCCGAGGCTAGCGCTGCTAGTTCGCCCTTAGCGAACATGTGGTAGTAACGATTGTAGACTTCCGGTTGAGAAGTCTCGGGGGAAGGTTTTGCAAGCGTTTTCGACAGAACCCATGGCACCATCACGTCTTTGCCCTTTTCATTCGCTTCAGGATCATCTTCAACCGAAACCTTTCGTTTTGAGAGCTCGTCTTGTTCGATCGCCCAAACATAAATGAGAACGCGACCATGATCTGCAGACACAGCTTGAATGAGTCGCTGCGATTCAACGTTTCGGTGAGCTCAACGTGCGAGGAAAGGTTGTTGTTCCATTACCTGGACGGCCAGCTTTCTTCGTTCATGCGTCGCCAAGTGGTGGATAGTCGCAATGGAAATTGCATAGTCCTAACCTCGTTCGGTGAACAGCTCCTAAACACCCAGAGGGAAAGCTCTTACAAAAGCATTCGGCCTCCAAGGATTGTCCAGCACGTTCCCCCAAACGACCTCTCGCACAACCTTTCCCTCGCCCGCGCGTCTAGCAATATCGAGCAGGTTCCGGCTGCGGTCCATTCCAATCGTCCAAATGGCTCCAGGGCGGTCTGCAGGTAGGGGAAGGTACTTTCCATTTCCCGTTCCTGAATCGAAGCCTACCCAGCCGGTCGGTAGATCTGAGAGAAACTTGGCTATGATAGGCCATGGCTAGAGAAAATGCAATGACATTTGTTGTAAAAATACAATAATAGAGACAAGAAAGAAAGCGAAACGGTACATAGAGATTCGTTGTACCTTGTATCTGGTAGATGAGAAATGGCTGGCGATGGCGTCGTATATTTCGTGAACGTTCTTGGCCTCGAAATCTGCTGGGTCTTCATTTGATTCAATTCTGACTGCTTCGAGTGCTCGTGGAGGCATGCTTTCGAATTAAAGGAGGATTCGGGAAGGGATGGTGGTGGTATAAGATCATCCTGTATCACTGTGATTTTCTGCTCCGATCAATCCAGACGCGGGGGCACTCCTTCGTCATATGAACCCCATCGTCTCGTCCAGTATCCCTGCAAACCTGGATCCGTCCGAGGGAGGGAACGGGATGAGCTCTGCTTTGTGCACCTCCTCGATGGCCTGGGCAAGTCCTCTGAATACTCGTCATTAGACACGAAGGAAACTGTGCAAGGATGTCAACTGACCGAACGGTGCTGGCTTTCAGATGGCCCTTCTCTTCGAGTGCAACAGCCAACTCCTTCTGGTGGTTATCCAATAGCGTCTCGTTGGGCACCACGATCATGCGTTTACCCTTTCTCAATACATCCAGAATCGTCCCAGAACCTGCGGTACCATGACGTGATGACGCCTGGATCAGTGGGTGCTAGAAATTCGATATCCTTTGCACACACACCTGCATGGCTCACAACAAGGTCGGCTCTATTGTATTCTGCTTCCAATGTTGACTTGAACTTCCAACATTCTATCGAAATCCCTTCCCTCTCGAACTTTTGTTCTCTTCCATCGGCGACGGACGAGGCAAGCTCGAAAGTGGAGTTGCCGCACTGGATGACAAGCTCTCGATACCCTTGTTTCTTGAGTGAAAAGAGGACTTCTTCTGATAGAGTGTGCTGCACGAGGTCGTCGAACTTTGTAGAGCCGATGGTTACGAAGGCCCGCATTCTGTTGAGTGGAGGAACTGAAGAGAAAGCCGTTACTCCATGATCTCGACGAAATGTCGGTCACGATTATGGATTACTGTAATCTACAAGTGGTATGCAGTTTTAATTAGGCTGAAGGATCTACTTTAATTGTAACCTTCCCAACCGCCCTCGAGCTCAAGATCTTCTCGTACGCTTGGAGAACATCGTCAAACTCGAACGTTGAGTCAACCTTTGGTTTGAGTTTTCCTGAAATAAATAATGTAAGAATCCAGCTCCCAGTACTTATTCACCAAGAGTCTGACCTTGTTCTAGGTACTCTCGCAAGAGCTTCATGTCGTCTACTTTATTAACAACACCAGAGATCCTAGGGTTTGAGATGAAAGCAATCAGTACCAGCCACTATTCGTTCAATGCGTTTCAGACTCACTTGAACTTCCCCTTAATTCCAGTCAAGAAAGAAGGGAATATCATTGCTCCACCAAGCCTCAAGAATTGGGAAACAGTGGCCAAGTTGAAGCCGTGCGGTTGTGGTCCTGCCGATATAAAGACACCATTCGGTGCAAGGTACCGTTTGCTGTACGTGTAGAGCGAGGGGTCGAACATCCCCACCGCGTCAAAGATAACGTTAAATTTCGTCGACGGGGAATTCTTGCTGAAATATTCGTGCAGCGGTCCGACCTTGGTATAGTCGATAAACTGCCGGAACTCATGTTAGCCTCTGGGTAGGTAGACATCGAGAAGAAAATTCGTTGACTAACTTCGTCAGCTCCAACGTCCCGAACGAACTTCTCGTTCTTTCCAGAGGCCGTGGCAATGACTTTGGCACCACGAATCTTCGCCAATTGGATAGCGTACGACCCAACAGCGGTGCTGCCCCCGTTAATCAGGATAGTCTGGTCCTGCTCGAGCTTGACAGTATCGAGGCTCTGGAGGGCTGTCAAAGCTACAAGAGACACACCGGCTGCCTCTATTGCGCTGACATTGGACGGCCTCTTCTGAATGTTGTCCTGTGAGATGGAGATATACTCCGCCAAAACCCCTTGCTTGGACTTCAATTGGGCGTCTGGAAACAAATTTTACCATCATCAGTATTCCGCTCATATTCTATAGAAAAACGCAGAGCGCACCTAGACGGATCCAGCCGTATACTTGGTCCCCATTGGAGTATTCCTGACTATTGTTCGAGTCCACGACAAATCCTGAAAAATCGTGTTCTGGGATGTACGGTCGTTTGGCCAGAAAATCTGGAAGCAGCTTCAGCATCTTGTAACCACTGTAAAACGCACATAGTGAGTACCCCGCCCTCGTCAGTTTCCTGCATCTAATCGAAACAGCAAGCAAACTCACATAGGGTTCAAAGCCGAAGCTTGAATCTTAACCAGAACTTCGCCCGATCCGGGTTGCTTGACGGGCCAGTCCGTCTTGAGTTCCAGCGACTTGCTCGGAACGCCTTTCCGCACACTAACCCAAGCTCTCTGTACGGCGGGGATCGACATCTCGGTGGTGGTTGAGGTGAGAGAAAGTAAAGAGCACGCAATTATACCGAGTGCACAGTGCTGAGGCTACCTACATATACCCTCGGAAGCGATTGAGCTGTACACGCCTGCGGATTTGCCGAGTGAATAACGTCTTCAGCGCTTGAGCTTCGACAGTCATCTACTTTCTTCCGCAGTCAATTTGTGAGGAACTCGCCATCGGATAAATGGAAGTGGTTTGATTTTACCCATTAGTCAAACTTGAAGTAGAGGCGCCCGGCACCACAATGTTCCCTCGGTGACGTCACCCACTCTCACCATTGACAGCCTCGGGTTATGTGGTGTACAATGCGCGTCCTTTTATTGATTCAAGAATAACTCTACATTAATTGTCTTCATGCAACTAGTAGTACAGAGAGGAATCATCAGAAAAACGAGAACTATTGAGGGGAAACAAGATAGCGATAACAAGACTTAGAGGAGAGAGAGGAAAACAAACGATGAAGTGGGGAGGGAAAGGGAGCATAGTCTATCTCCACCTGATCGCATCAGAAAGAAGAAAAAAGAAAAACTTCAGAAGAGACGCATGTTTTCCATCCTTATACCAATTAGATATCCTCGTCCTTATCCTCTAGTTGATCGGGCTTGAGCATTCCAGGAATCCTCATGGCCGCCTGTCGCTCCTCCTCCAACTTTCTTTGTTGCTCTTGCTCCTTCTCCTCCAAGAAAAGCTCAGTATTATCTCCTGACGAGAACTCCTTGAGCTGAATGAGGAAGTCGCGGAGAGCAAGTTTGAAGTGGTTGATGTCGTTAGGGCTGTCATGCAGAGCAGTGACAAAGCGGGTAACCTCGACACTGGACGGATAACCGGGATGAGATCAAGCAACGGAGGCAGTACAACAAACATAAACTTACGGTGCGACATGGGGGAATGCATTCTTGAGAAGGTTGGAGGTATAATCACGGAGGAACACAGAGTTGCTGATGCTTGGATCGGATACTTGCGATGCGTCGAAGAGCGGTGATTGGATGGTACCATTCTCAACCACCTGGAATAACCGTGCAAGCAGCAAGCTCTGCAACTTAAATCCGCTCTTGTGGTCCGCGTCCGTAAGCACGAAGAAGATATCTTGCACAATACTCAAGAAGTATTGCTGGAAGAAGGCATTGGTGACAGCAGGTTCTCCTGCGTTCGCGAAATTGTTCACGACCTCGAGGCACACTACAAAGTCCGTCAACATTGAAACTACCTCAAAAAGAATCTTGGGATTAGACTTACGGTTCAATCCGGTATCAGCGATATCTCGCATCGTGTGTTTAATAGCCCAGATAATGCTATCCATGAAGAGCTTGAATTGGTTCGGAGGGATGGTCAAAAGTGCTAAAAATAGACGATGAGCATGCGAAGACGAGGAAATAATGCAAGTAGTTACCAGGGAAGCAGTTCAAGTTAATCGCGCGGAGAAGTTTGAAGAATCCAACACGGTGTTCCGGGTACTCCGCGAAATCTTGGTTGATCATGTTTAATGTTGGCTCGAACACCGCGTCCAAGATAGCAGGTATTTGTGGGGTAAGAAGAGGCTTTGCGAGTCATATAGTTAGAAAGCACGCTCAACCGTTTTCGATAAAGAAACACGCACCCCAAGACGCGAGATAATCGCGGCCATTACGTTCAATACTTCTGCATCTCGTGCAGCTGGAACGTTGCGGTTATAGTCCCCGAGAATCGCATCGAGTAATGGTGGCATGAAGTTGTTGTTCACTGCCTCGAGATCCTCAGCCTTCTTGATGTATGTCTCCATGAGCTTCAGAATCTCCTTCTTTACCGTCCTCAGTTGCCTAATCTTGGGGGTCTTCGTTGCAATGAGGCCTGATAAGTGAAGCCTATGGGTCGGAGGAGGTAAAGTAACAGGAAACGCGTGACGTACCTTCTTTTGCGATGGTCTCACTGATGATACCGCTAACGGCTTTGTAGAGTCCCAGCATGTCCAGGAAGATTCGGCCGATTTGGGGGAGGTAGAAGCTGCCTATCGACGTGCAGGCTGAGACGTTCGTTTTGAGAACGTTCGCAAGAATCTTGATGTTATCTGTACTACCGAGGACGTCCAAGTTCTGTGCGGCCTGAGCCATCAACGAGTCCCACTAGATGCCTGTGAGTTACAGCGGTGATCGATACTTATTGGTAACTTACAGCAGTGTTCGGGAGATCCATAAGTTTGGCAATAAGCTTCTCTTGCTGTGGCTTATTCGGCTGAGCGGAGATCATATAGCCAACGGCTTCATAGAAAGTATGAACCTAAGCCCCGTCAAAATTGCGCTCATCGGAAAGATTAGCATTGGCTTACCTGCTGAGGAGAAAGGTCCACAGTAATTCTGTGAAGCAGTCTCAGGATTTCGTCGATGAACGGTTCGGATTCCCCTGATTGTTGCATGACGAAATGTCGGCGGCACTTTTGGGCTATCTTGATGAAAGTATCGCAAGCCATGTCTTGCACACCTATTGCAGAACTCAGTCAGTGTACGAGGCCATAAGATCACACTCCGTACCTTCGTGGGTCTCATGCATGAATTCGAACAACTTGTTGACGACGGTTTTCAGGAACTTCCAGTGAGCCTTGAGGAACCGAGGATACTGGCCGACGATATACATGATATCAGACGCTACGACAGCCTTGTTGTCTTTACCACGTTTAATTTCGCAGAGACCGAGCAAATCCTTGATGACAGTGACCAGGAATCGTTTCTCCGTTTCCTCATCTGGCGACTTGATTAGCGAGAGACAGGTGTTAATAATAGCTCACATACTCATTGCGCCGGAAATGGAACCAATGGCCCAGCAAAGGGTGTTGAGGTTGTTCCATGACCATTCCGATCCGTCCACCTGCTTCGCAAGCTTCTCTGTCAGAATAGTTTCGGTATCGTTGACGTCCAAGTGAGTGAGGTACACGAGCAACTCTCGCATGGACTTGTAGAGGACAATGGTATCGCTCTCCTTCATGAACTCTCTCACAATCTCTCCCTCGTCGTTTTCCACGATGAGAACCTGCGGGATATCAATCAGTAACGCTCCATCTATGATGGAGTAAATAACGTACTTCCTCGGGTTTCACCATCCGTTCGATAACGACCAAACGCAAGTTCGAGAGAACTTCGCTATAGATGTTCTTTCTCAGGGACATACCGTTAAGCATGTTCTGAGCACTGCTTCCGCCACCCAGACTCAAACCCATGAGCAAACCCGAATCACCGATGGGGAGACTTTGGATTTCTTCATAGAGTTCAGCAACAAGCTTCAGCCAATACTCCAGACAGATCTTGAAGACTTCTCGCTCGTCGACTTGTGAAATCTTGACCATATATAAGTGTGCGTTGAGCAAAACATCGCGGTTCTGTTCTGTTTCGACGGCGCGGAGGTGGGTAGAGAGGAAGTTGGCGAGGAATAGGGCAAGATTGAGGACAAGTTCTTGACCGGCATCTCCAGCGTTGGCGTATGCTTGTGCGATATTGGTGCTCGGGGGAATCATGCGGTTGACCGAGGTCATGACCATGGCGAATAGGATGACAAATTTGGGGTCATATTCAGGTCCGACATTGAGTGCGGCGATTTCAGCGAGACATTTGAGGGTGACATTACGGAACTCAGGCGCTTCAAGGAACTAGAACGCGCGTTAGCTTCGCATACGCGGATGTATAAGCAATGTTGCTTACGCGATTCAACAGCAGATCGATTATGGTTGTCTCGAAGATGTACCCCAGAGGAATCCAGTTGAGGAAGCGGAGGAGGGTTTCTAGAGTGGCTTTGATAAGGGACACTTTCTGGGCCTGCTCTAGGACTTCGGAACAGAGCTTGAAGATTTCTGAGAATTCGCCACACATTTGATTCTTCAGGTTCTTGATTTTGGTTTGAGTCATTTGCTCTGCGGAGAAGTCGAAAATCTCTTCCGATAGAAGCTTCAGGATAACCATGTTGTTCTCACACAGGGAGAGGTTGGCTTTGGATGAGTCGACGAGCTCGCTGATGAAGTTGGGCCAGTTGTGTGGCCACTCCTGCTTGAGGATCTACAAACATGATTACAACGACATTCCTGTACAAACATTGCTCGGGCTCACCTGCACCAATGCCAGGTTCAACTTGTTGATATAGGTCTTCTCTTTCCGTAGGGAGGCATCGTCTGAGGCAACCTTGACTGTCACTCCAACAATGAAGTTCCGGATGCCCTGCCGCTGCCCGTCCGGAAGTGTCTTCCATCTTGTTATGATGAGTTTCTCGAGAATTTGGAGACCAATGTACTGCAATCCATGAGATCGACGTATAGCTAACAAACGCACGACAGACCTTCGACTGGGGGAATGATGATCGCTCGAGGATATCGGGAACCCTTGTCCATGATTCTGGGTGCTCTTGAAACTGGGTGAGCAGGTTCTGGGCAAGTTGTTGCTGTTTTCGGGGACGAGAAGGGTTGAACAACGATTACGCACGCGCAATCGGACGAGATCCAACATACCTCATGCCCTGATCCCGTGTAGAAGGCCATGGCTACCCTATCCATCAGCCCTACATCGAACTCCTTCGAAAAGTCCAGTAACCCCTGGTGTTTCAAAGACTAATTAGTGGCCATATCTAAGCGAGGGCGACGTTACGAACCTCCATAGTTATACAGTTATAGGCGTCAAGGATGCTCCAGAATGTGTGTGACCGCGACGACGAGGGGAATGAGGGTGCAAATGAGGCTGTGAATGGGGTCAACGTTGGGCAGAGGGCGACGTCCGCGCAGAGCAATGTCGGGGTCACGGGACCGATATCTCATCGGAGATCCAATTTGGGAGGTCTGGACTGAATCTAGGGTTTGACGTCAGGCCCGAGCGCACAGACTCGGAGGACGACAGAGAGGCTGAGTAAACCATCCTCTCTCTGACTCCAGGTCGAAAGGAATTTGTAAGTCCCAGGCATTGAGTGGATACTGCTCAGCATTTGACAGGCTTTCATAGTACAGACAGCATTTATCATCGTCATAGTGCTATAAATAGATCCCACCTGATCAGTGAGGTGTTATAGGGCCTCGCGTCTTTCATCTTACGCTCATCGTACCCTATCGCTTCTTCGATAGCGAGGGAATCGCAGCACCGAGTCATGTTCAAAAAGTGAGTCGGTCTTTACAGTGACAATCATCGATTATCTTCTCAGATCATATCAGGTTCACACCAGCCACTGATATCTCAGGCCATACGCCAGTCAAATCATCAGTGCAACGCCAGCTGCGAGCGGCTATTCTATCTCAATGGAGGATAGAGCCCGAGACTCTAGAAGCTGTATGGCCAAAGAAAGAAGGCTTGGTACACGTCAAATGGTCTGTCCCTGGCTCGGGAACCTGCTGTGTCCTCGCTGACGAACAAACACACTCCCCGGGGCGCATAGCAGAGATCACATTGCGATCTACACAGTCAATGCGAAACCCCTGTTTTTCCAGCACTTTGACGGTCCTCTGTTACCGACATTGCGGCTCCTCCACCAATGTGAGCAATAAACTTTTTTTTTCTTCCCTTCTCCCGTCGTACTCGTTACCTGCGCCCACCGGTAACATTTGAATCTGCCTGAATGCACCCCTTGACTGATGCCGTACATCCACCCTCTCCACCAGACCCATACATCCTCCCATCTGTCAAGATAGATCGAGGTGCCATCCGGTTCATGCTTGCAGGAGCCAATATGATGTGCCCTGGGCTCACATCGGCAGGAGGATGGCTTCCTCCAGCCGAAGAAGCTTTGCCTGCTGGTACCGTCGTTGCCGTGCACGCAGAAGGCAAGGAGCATGCAGTGGGTATTGGCATTACGAAGCTCGATACAGAAGAAATGAAGAGAATCAACAAGAACGTTGGAGTCGAGACCATTGCCTGCCTTGGCGATGATCTCTGGTCGCTCAAGACCCTGTGATACGGCGGATCTCAAGCCTGGTGCCTCCTACCTTCACTCTTGTTTAATTGAACACGGAACCAAGTCATAAAAGGGTTCCGGGAGGACTAGACTGTCCTTCTCTCTCCCTGACTCGATGTATTCCAGTCTTCTGATTGCCCATACGAGGAATACAACGGCGCTATTGGTTGAATCTCTACTGTCCCCGCAAAACGAGGCTACCCAACATGCACTCTTCTAGAGCCTGATCCTGATGGATAAACGGTATTCTATCATTTCTGGAAGCGCTCCTCAGGCCCCGCAGAATGATGAATGCCTAACATGAGGCGCTAACATAACACGAGTTACCAATCCCAATTCATTTGAGTCTTCATTCAGAAGGTCTACTTCGCTGACAGCGGCCCTCAAGTATCGAAACAAGGTTAAATTGAGTAAACCCAAAGTTTCATTATTCCCGACTGTCAATTCCTGATTTCATGATAGATATAGGCCCCACATACAACGTGTTTGGGGCCCTGTCGAACGAATGAATGAACGAATAGACAGCAGTGTCACCAGCGCTAAGAATGACTGGTAGAAGGTCAGAGGATCCGGGGAACCGATCTGATGAAGAGTAATGACTAGAGGTTTTTCCTGGGTCCTCCACACACCCCTTGTGCGAGGACCGGGTACTGGAACCCTAACAGTACTCACCCTGCAGGGTTGAGCGAGGGAGGACCTGGAAAGGCATACGCATCCGCCAACCGAACCGGTTCGTCTCTGCTCCGATCAGACTATTTGGCTCTGCTTGGTTCCGGGGTCAAAGGCGGGCCTAAAGCCCGATGGCTGGATGGAGATTCCAGAAGTCCGTGGTCCCAAATCCAAAAGCGGATTCAACGACAATCGGCGACCATCTTCCGACGATATCTCGTTCTCCGCACACCCATGGCTGAATCTTCCGACACGAGCTCGTTTTCCTACTCAGAGTTCACACCTGTGAAGAGCAAGAAGAACAGGAAGAACAGAACACTTATCAGCCCAAGAACATCACCACGACTTTCTCTCCAGCGTAACCGGGAAGAACTTCGCAAAGAAACTGCCAAAGACTCTATTGGTCCCAGCAGCAGCACTGATAGCGGTGGTGGTGGTGGCAGCTGGTTCTCCCAATGTTCTCGTCGGTGTCTGTGGAGAGATGATGCGCGGTGTCCAATCCAAAAATCTTCTCTCCTTCTCTCTTATTCGTCCAAGGAAGACAAATTGGGGCTCATTCTCGTTATCTCCGTCTTCCTTTTTTACAGAAACTGTATCGCGTATTTGGAGCGATCGTCCCTTCTCCTCCGAGACTCGTGACGTCCTCTGCCTTGGCCTCGGCAGTCCCTCCAATTCTCCGAATGCGAATATCCAACTGGCTTTCTTGCTCGAGATATGCCAGACCCTCGATATTGTGGGTATATCAAAACGATCTCAGAGTTTGAGGGATGATGATGTTCACTGCCATTATCATCTATATCTCTATGTCCGCAGGATCACGGACAGATTGCAGTATACGATCCTGCGTTCACGGAGGAAGATTTCTCGCTCTTCAAAGAGCTCCAATTACGGGTTTTGACAGAAAACAAAGCAGGTGTTCTTGTGCTCCACCGCCTTTCGGTCATCCATACTGACAAATTAGCGCTCTTTCATATTTTATAATGTACTTGGGTGTGCTGCGGTGAATGGTTCGACCTCGAATTAGAAAGGCGCCCATCCACTAAGCACCCCGACCCTCTGCTTCATGCCCCACTGCGACATGGAACTCTACGAAGCCCTTCTCAAGGCGAATTGGTCAAGACACCGACTCGGTAACCTCGTTCTTCTCGGAAACAACCTGGCAGACTACTTGGACCGGTAAGCCGACCCTAGTTTTTTTTTTCCATACGACCGATCACCCTCCCCTCCGGCGAGCGTACATAACCATAACCGTATCCAACATGCTAACGTTAACCTTGTGGTACGGCGCAACGCCGACATGCGTCTCGGAATCATCAACATCTTCAAATTGCCAAATCCAAATTTGAACCTAAACCTTGTCGCCCCGCATTCAATCGTTCATCCATCCATCCATCCATTACTCAATCGAACACGCCCCCCGACCCGACCTGAACGCTACCAGAAACAGCAGCCAAAAGCTAGAATGCACCGTACCCCACCTCTTCCGAATCGGTGAGTGCGAATCCAATTCAAAACACCCCTGCAACTACCCTACCTCGTTTTTCCGATTTTCAAATTGGACTTTGCGTTTTTTTNCTTCTTTGCCTGCTTGCAGCACCCCACCTCGAATCTGTACCCCTATCTGCCTCAAGGCAATGGCCAACCGCCTTCAACAACACATGCGTGCAATACTTCAACGGTATCCCGTCGTCAAGGATCGAGGAAGAGAGGAACATTTTTCACATGGACTCGACTACCATCCATTCCTGATCAACAGGATTCTCCTAGGTACATAACGAGAGAGAGACCGAGGTAGCCAGGACGTAAACGTTAATTTTGGTTGAATTCAAGTAGCGATGGGTTGTTTGACACACTCCTCGGCCGAGTGCCTCGGTGCTTTTCCCACCTACTTAGCAATACACTACACTAAGCTCCACTTTCAAAGTTTACATAGACTCTACTTATAAACCTGTCGGTCTTCCTTCTTTTCCGCAGACTTCCCGGGAGCGGCGGCGGCAGTAGTAAGGTTGCAAACAGCATAGATTCGCCATACGCTATCATCTATCTACAGCGGCGAGACAACACAAAGGCGGAGGACGGGGTGGATGCACAATGATGTAAGAATGTACCAAGACACGTGTGGAATGAGGGGGACCAAGATGGGGCAAGTGGAAAATCGAATCGGACAAAAGAAGCACAGCCAATAGCACGACGAGGTAGGGGGAAGGGAGGGAGATAGAGGTAGCAGTGGACGGAGACGATGATAAGAGCGAAAGGATGAATGATGATGAAGAAGAAGAAAATAATGAGACCAGCAAATTAACGAACTAACATTCCTGATATAAATTATACGAACGTAAGTCGTCAGAGAACGGCAAAGGGTCAAAAGGATAGAAGCACGAGTCCTCATCAAATAGTACACGGAAACAGGCATGGCGCAGACTGCTACGGTCGGGAGGAAGGGGGATAGAGGCGGCATCGACGAAGGAAAGGGGTGAGGTGGATCTGCCGAGAGACGGTGTCTGAGGAGCATCAGACTCGTCATCCGAAGTATCTTCTATGGCATCAGGCACGGCAAGATCGTCTACGTCGTCCGAATCACAATAGGGAAGGGGGTCTTCATAGGGAGGTGGAAGAGACGAGATCGAAGAGTCAGGCAAAGAACTGGCAAGAGAAGAAGGATAGGAAGGATATGGAGCAGAATATGGTACAGTGGCAGAAGGGAAGTATGAGGGCTGCATAGGAGGGAGATCGTCGGACGAGGACATGGGCGACGCTGAGGGACTAAAGTCGTCGTCGTCCTCCATCGAATGGATGTGGGGCTCAGAGTCCGACCCATAGTAGTCGTCGTCATCGTCACCAAGAGTTTCTAGCAAAGAGTCGAGCCACTGTGCTTCGGATGTCTGAGCACCCGCGGGCTGGCTGTCGACAAAGTTCCCGGCGTCTGGGAACATGAAGGTGTGGTCAGTTACCGAACCGAGCACCTCATCTGCGGATTCCTCGTCATCATCTTCAGAATACGAGTGATGTGCGTCGGGCAGGTCAAATGTTGCGCTGGAAGAAGAGGTGGGAGAGTTGATGATAGAGTTTTTGAGAAGCACCCAGCGATGCAAACTGCAGTTATCCTTGCTGGAGACGGACAACTGCAGCTTGGAATGGGTGAGAGAGAACAGGTTTGGCATGTTTGCTTTTGAAGGTGGGACGCGGTCGCAGGGGTGCTGTGTCAGGGTCGAGGCGCGGTTGGTAACTGCAAGCACGGGGGTCAGACGCGGTGCTGGGGCGCTCGCTGGACGCGCAGAACGTACCGAGAGCCAGAAAAGCGGGTCTAGTAGGGGTGTATGCGGTCGACGATTTCGGGTTCAAATAGGAGGGATCCGTTCTTGGAGGTGCGGATGAGTTTATTGACCATTCTTGTAGCGGAGAGGGAGCCAGAGAGTCAAAAAAGGACTAAGCCACGGTGATGGCGACGAGGAGCGCGGGGACGAGTTATGCGTGCATGGTGGGGACGACGGTGGGCAGACGACAGTGGGCAGAAACAAAGACAGGCGCTCCCCGTTTATATAACTCCAATCTCACAGAGTGACTCAACCATCACGGTTCGGCCACGGTTCGTTTCACAGTCGAGCCGCTTCCGTTCGGCGCATACGCCCGATCTCGGCATTCACACTCGAACCTTCTCTCACCGCCCGCTTCATGCTCGCTACCAATGCTGTCCTAATAGTATGTGCGATATCTACAAGAAATGTCGCCACAGATAGCTCGTAATGTTACACCCTTCTGAATCCTCCGTCCGCGCTGGCTCGGAGTCCAGTCCACGTCTTCTCGCATCATCCTTCGTCCATCTTGTCGTCACCGTCGTCCCGCACAGTATCCAGCAGCCGCTTCATCTTGTTCAGGCTCTTGGGAGCAATGTCGCGTGCTACCGCAAGCGCTTGCGCGGACCTGACTCCATCCCCTATGAGTCGGTACACCTTCGCCAGCTGGAAGATCACATTCGCTTCTTCTGGCGTCGTCCGTCGAAGATATTCCAAATCCTGTATCGCTTCCTGATTGCACAAAATCCAGTCAGTCAAAAATATCCCATACACCCCAGCTTTGGGGCATAATCAGGTAATAGAACCAGGCTTACATCGTACTTCCGCATTGAGACCATCATCTTCGCTCGTCTATAACGGACCAATGCATTCTCAGGGGCCACTTCTATCGCCTTATTGTAATAGCTCAGCGCTGTATCAAGCTGTTTCCGCCGTTCCAGTGTCTGTGAAAAGAATAATAAATGCAGGGTTCGTTCCCGGAGCCGTTAGCCTGTCTGTCGTCTCCGAGCCAACGTCCAAATGACTGACCATGGCTACACATCCCAAAACGACAGCATTGTTCGGATGGATCTCCATGGCTTTCTTGAAATGGTACTCGGCGCGGCGAATTTTGCTTGCTCGCAGATAACATGTTCCCAATCCATACCTGTCGTACGTTCACCAAAAGTATGAGTTTGATCACCGATCCCAACAAGGGTCCAAAGAGATGAAAATGGCACTCACCATGCATTGTAATGTCTAGCGTCAACACGCAGTGCAGATTCAAAGAAGTTGATCGACTTATCCAGGTTCTCATCTATCGTCTCGTGTCCACTTAGCGTAAACGCATAGGCACATGACGGGTCCAATTGAGAAGCACGCTTGAAGCATGTCAGAGCCTGGTTTCGATCCTTCTGCAACGAGAACAGATTCCCGATTGCAATCCACGCTTGCGACGATTGGGGGTTGATGTTCAACAGCTCTTGAGCCAAATACGATAGCTCTACGTTCCGCTGCAGATGCCATAGGAGCGTGGAATACACTTCCATATCCCAGAGTCGATAGGGTTCAATCTCCCTTGCACTCCTGAACGCTCTCTCCGCCTATGCGATGAACACGAGTTAGAGATAAGGCTACAGAAAAAGGCAATCCCACTAACCGAAGCGTAATCCTGCATTTCGTAGTGCACTTTGCCGACCATGACAAGAACCGAAGCCGACCGCTGATGAGCGACGGGTAGCTGCTCCAGCTCCTTCAAACACGTCTTGCAATCATACAGTGCTAGCCGTCTGGCTGCTGAAGCGAACTGGCGAACCAATTCGTACAGATAATGCTCGGCTAGCTCGTTCTCGTACTCTTCCTGCGCTTGCTGTTCCTGCACGATGGTCCAACCCGCTGGAGGTGGTGACGCTTCCGACCGCGGGGACAAGGCTGCCGACGGAGGGGATGTCGATTCGGCAAAGTCGCCACTGGGATTAGATTCCTCTTCCTTATCCGACTCGACTGATTTATTACGTGTATGAGTAACCTGCCTCCGTCGTTCTCGTGTTGCAGGAGGAAGCTAAAAGGATACCACGAGGAGGGAACAGCACAATTAGTTCCCATGACTCGAGTCATCCAATGACAGCTAACTCACCTTGGATAAATGAAGCTGCTTAGCTCCTGAACCGCTTAAAAGACGATTACTTCGGCGTGTTCCTGCATGAGCAGCATTCCCTTGAGCGCCATTCTTCGTGAGGGCAGTATTTGTCCTAGAAGCCGCCGCCGGCTGAGAATGACTAGATGAGAAGATGTTAGCAAATGACAAGGCCGGGCGTGCGCGTGCCTTTTTCAAGGGTTCATCTACTGTAGTCTTATTTGAAGACTTTGGCTTGGTCTGCTCCGGTTGTTTGGCGGTGGAACGCAGTCGTTTCTGCACAGGACCAGCCTCATCCGCAGACGATAATGGTCGAGGGATATTACTTTGCATTACGTTGATGTTGGCGGGTTGTGAGCGAGTTGGTCGGTGCACTTGAAAGGAATTATCGGCAAAGAAGCTGCTATCGCTGGGAGCTCTATACAGACGTTAGTTGATCATTCAAGATCGAAGAACATAAAACTTACATTGAATCCCTAGGAAACTCTAAGCGGAAGGGCTGTGGTTGTGGTGCGTCCGGTCTCCATCCACGAAACAAATTCCCGCCTCCGCCGTGACCACTGCTCCCAGCTTCAGGGGTAAAAAAACCGGCTCCAGTCGCGATTGGTATATTTCTTGCTGTGGTATCGTCCATTTGTGAGGGTCCTCGTTTAACGGGTACGGGTTTTGGGGGAAACAGTTGATCGATGTCTGGTATTTGGCCTACAGACGTCGGTAAAATGTATGAGACCAGCGATACACGTCGGGAACATATGAAAGGCACGTACCAAGCGCACAAAGGCCTTCCAAGGCCTCCCAGAGGTAAGGATTTGACCGCAGAGCCGCCTCGTAATGGCGTTGCGCTACATCATGCTGATTGCCTTTCATTGCTGCATTTCCTGCTCTACATCGTACAGCTGCAGCTTCTGGGAAATCTTTTGCCACTCGAGTACTTGACGACGCTGGAGAAATCGCGAGCAAAAGTCGGTCAGACTAACTCTACGAATTATTAATTAGCTTGACAGTGAGACATACCCGTCGACACGTAATGTCCGTCTCTCAGCGTAGCGTCAAGAGCCTCTCGGGCTTGTCGATACCGTCCCAGCGCCGTGCAGCATTTGGCCTTTATTTCGAGACAGCCTGTGCACTGCTCATCCGCGGATCCGTTCACGAGGTGGAGTGCCGAGTATGTCTGCTGTGCTCTTAGGAGTGCTGTCGCGTAGAGATGGCGTGCGTCGTGGTTGCGGGGGTCGAGAGAATAGAAACGTTCAGCATGAAAGACAGCGGACTTGACCAAGTCCGAGTCGAGACACGACCAGACGAGAGACTTGAAGCGCTGCGAGAGTTGGGGGACGAAGGTGGGCAGCTGTTCTGGCTGCATGAAAGAGAGACGATGCCTGGGCGGTGGCGGGCTGCAGCTTTGGAGGACGGCGACAAAAGACGCGTTTCTGTGGCTCACGACGCGAAAAGACAATGGCCAGGTGACAACAAACCCGTCCACCGCTCGTTGTTGATCCTCGTCTCCTCACGTGATACCCGCGTCACTCTCCCTTAGGGGCGCGACCGCGTCTGCCTCGAGGCATCCATTATATTCGTTTAGTACGCACATTCGTATCTACTCTACACTGACAGTCTAATGGCCGTGGGGATCACGCTCCTGTTGTTGCTCTATCCATGCCGTCAGCGTCTGGGCCTGGTTTCCAAGGCAGAATCCACTCACCAGGAACACATTGGATGGCATCGTCGATACGGAGAAGCGATACGGCAGCTTCATACGCAGACTTCAAGCTCTTCACCTTGCTCATCGTCGGCTCAAGAACCCCAGCCGAAACGTTATCCCGCACTTCGCCATTGAGCAGATCCAAACCGTAACGCAGCAACGCCTTCTTGGGATCGCCGACAGGTGCTTTCTGAGCAGCGTTGTGGTACGAGCGCAGTTTCGCAACAAGCTCTGTGGAATCCTTCGCCGCGTTTACTGCAAGAGTCTTTGGGATAGTCAGAAGTGCGGATGCAAACTCTGCAATCGCCAACTGCTCCCTCGATCCCTATTTATCGTTAGTAAGTGGCGCGAGTATAAAAATAGAGAGCAACGTACAAGGCTCGTAGCAAAGTTTTCCAAGTAGATGCTGAGCGCAGACTCAACAGCACCACCTCCTGGAACAACCGCTCCGCTCTCCAGAGTTCTCTTGATAATAGAGAGCGTGTCGTGCAATGCCCGTTCCATTTCATCCAGCATAAAGTCGTTTGCTCCTCGGAGGATGATCGACGCAGAGCTCACGACCTTTGTTCCCCTAATCAAGATCAGCTCATCATCGGAAATTCGCTCCTGCACGACTTCATCAGCAGTTCCAAGATAGCTAGCCTCGAAGGTCTCTTCACCCTCCAAATTGGCCAAGCTCGAAATGAGTTGACCTCCAGTAGCCTTTGCGATGCGACGGAGATCTTCTTTACGGCATCGGCGAACGGCCATCGCACCAGCCTCGACGAATTCCTTTAGGCAGAGGTCGTCGATTCCTTTTGTTGTCAACACGACGTTGGCACCGGCAGCAAGAATTTTGCGAATACGTTCAAGAGTGATTTCAGACTCCCTGTAAGGAAGAATCATCGTCTCGGACCCATGAGCAACAACACGAGGTAAACCCACCTTCGTCGGATGTCCTCCAACTGCTCGGGGTTGTCCACCAAGATCTGAACACCAAGCTGCATCCTAGCTTTCTGCAAGTTGATATCGAGACAAGCGATTTTCGCATTCACGATTCGCTTCTTCATCGCTATTGCAGGACGCGTCAGAAAAAGGGGGACCGCGAGATCCTTCCAAAACTCACCTTGACTAGCAACAGTGCAATTCAACGCATATCCAGGAACAAAGACCGATTCACGAGCACTTTTTCCATGAGCCTTGAGCACATTGACGGCCTTCACAGGGTACTTGATATCTCCACGCAAGTTGATAGTTTTCACGGCTTGCATCGCATCCACCGCCATCGGTGCAAAAAAGTCATCGTCGCTAGATGAAGGCGATTCATGAAACGATCAATGAGCACTAGGACCAACACCACTCAGACAGATGAAATTAAAACTCACCCTCCGATGATCTTACTCGACATCGACGTCTTTGCGACGTTGATCAACGCCTCCCTCCCAAGCGAGTCCACCTTGATGCTCAGCTGCTCCTGCATAAACCTCACCGCCTCCCGACACGCCAACCGATACCCGGTGATGATAGTCGTTGGATGGATCTTGGCCTTCACCAATTCGTTCGCACGACGCAAGAGCTCAGCTGCGATGATGACTACGGACGTGGTCCCATCTCCAACTTCCTTGTCCTGTTTTTGGGCCAGGTCGACGAATATTTTGCCTGCGGGGTGCTCGACGGCGAGTAGGGATAGGATGGTAGCACCGTCGTTCGAGATTGTTACTTCCTGTGTCACCGAAAGAGAAAAAAATCAAACGTCAGATTGATTATTGAACGTGTGTTGGATTGATCCAAACCAAGAGGGGGGACGTACACCAATGTTATCAACGAGCATTTTATCCAAACCCAAAGGTCCCAATGAGCTCTTCACGATATTCGCTATCGATTGCGCAGCGACGACTACATCCACCACCAACCAACACCAACACCGAAACGAAAGAAAAAGTGGTCAGAACTATACGATAGATAACATTAGACATCTCGCAAGCACACCCACCATTTTGGTCTCGAATCTCCTGCCCAGACACCCGATCCCCACCAAGGAAAGCACCCGCTCTCGGATCCCGTTGAAACATACTCATTTTGTCGCTGTAGTTGTCAAGAAGAACGAGGAAAAGAGTCAAAAACGCGTGAACGCGTCCAAAGGGGTTCCCCAAATTGTCATCATTGATCGGACCGCCACCCATCTCAAGCTTCAAAGGAGGGGTACCAGACGAACAAATGAACACCCAACCCTGCACTCATTCGATCCAAGACCAGGCAATTTTTATTCAACCTCTAGCCTCTAATTAGACAAATTTGTTACCAGGAAACATTGTTGCAATAAATAGAAAATGGAGTTGGAAGAAAACCAAGAGAAGGAGGACGACTCTCATCGAGATCATCCTTTGTGGACAACGCCCCGTACGTATGTATGTATGTAGGACCCTATTAATGAAAGCTGACCGACTGGCCGACATGGTCGGTCGTCAAACTCTCTCCAAGCCGAATATCAATTCGCAGGAAACGAAGGGAGGGAGGGGGAGGGAGGGGGAAGGAAAGATATACGCCCCAATAAGAGAGAACAAGAGAAAAGAGATGGGGGGGAGAAAAGAGAAGAGAAATATCACTATCTGAATAAATACATGATTGAAACACAGATCGGATTGCGTACAAGAGAAGAAATGCTATGTATATTGTTTTGATTGATTGTCTTCGATGCGGAGAAAGATGGAGGAGGAAGAAACAAGAGGAATTGGTGAAGGAAAAAGGAAACTGAGATGTGTAACAGTATACCAGAACACTGAGAAAGCTCGGCTGTATAAATGGCCAGAACGACGAGATAGCTCGCTCAACAAGAAAAACACTATCACTGCCAAAGATGCGAGTACGGATGTAAGGATACCGAAGAGCTCGAACGAACGGAACGCGACGAAAGCCAAAATGACAGCCACGACAGCATACGAACGAAGTGTTTATGTTCCGATATGATGCAATTAAATTGGGAGGGGGAAGCTGGGAGTAGAAAGAGAAAGATCGAATATGAATGAATTAAATCACGAAAGAATCAGAAGAGATGCTAAGAAAAGATGAAGAAATTTGTTAAAATAAGTCCATGAGCCCTCTGCAGCGACAGTCGATCGGTTGACGTCTTGAGGTGTTTGCGTTGTGATCGACTCCTGCGTCTTGAAGAGGTAAGGGTTGAAGAGGTTGTTGACGAACGAATGACCAATGGATGCTTGATGAAGAGAGTATCTGCCGTGTAAGTGCAAACTTGCCAGAGCCGACCTAACGACAGGAAGGGGGGATAAAAGGAGAGGAGATGTGAGTGGTAGAGCCTGAATGAGCGTAGGTAGTACAAAAAGAGTGGATGGATGGGCTGGTGTTTGCTTTTGGATAGTTGGTGATGATGTGCTTGATGGTTGAGGGAGGAGAACATGTGAGGGATGGGTGAGAGGCAGTATCTCATAGCAGCATAGAACATTGGCGAAAATATGGGTCAGCTAGATCGTCGGGATAGCATAGGAGGGGTCGGAGTCGTCGTCGTTGTGAAATTCTTCTTCTTCATCTTCGAGTTATCGATGTATCGGTCGGCGGGTCGGTCGGTTAGTAGCGTGACGGATTATACGTCTCCGCACGAACCAAAAGCCTCCCAAGCGGCTTCTTCGTCTTAAGAGTCGTAGCCTTAGTCGGAGGCGGGCAGGGGCTATCCCCCAAATCGGTATCGGTGTCTTCATGTTCGGCTTCAGCGGTAGTATTGGCGTCTTCAGCGAGCGTCGTGAGCGAAACGGAGACCGCTCGGCGGGTCCGAGCAGCGGAAGCTGCAGCGAAAAGTGTCGTCGGGGCCGTATTCCTCTTGGACTGAACTTGCTGCGGCAGCAGTGCGGGCTTCAAAGTGCCATCGCCATAGGCGTATGATTTGTGACGTCCGAACTTGTTTTTGCGGAACTGGTCGAGATCCTCTCGGCGAGATGATGCGTGGTTGGGGTCGTCCATAGTAACGTAGGCAGGAGGATCACAGCGTTTCGAAGAAACCTTGAAATAGTGACAGTAGCCACCCTCCAGGACGTAGACCTCGGGATAGTGAATCTTGGGGTAGTTGTGATTGTTCATCGCACGATCCTTGGCGCGTAGATGCTTAGCGCTATTCAAAATCTGTCAACCTCGAAAATCCCGGTCGTGAAAAGGAGAAGGACATACAAGGTCGGCGCACGCTTCGCACTGAACTCACAGTGGAAGATCAAAACGGTCTTCTTCATCGAGTCACCACTGACTGAGGGCCTCGGCTTAGTGAGGCTAGGACCGAGCAAAAGCTCTTCCACTCCCAAAGTCGTGTTAATGTTCACAGCGCCTGCAATGTGGCCTCCCTTATACTCGTAGTCGAAGCGGCAGTCGATGATATGGAAGTCATGAATAGCATGCTCAAACTTGCCGTCAAGAAGGTTGTTCAGCTGCAAGAAACGAGTCATGAAAAATTCGTGCTCTGAGAAAGGAAAGGGGACGAACCGTTTCAGGCTTGATCCTCATGAGCCCGTCCTCAGGAACAGGATGGCAGGGCAGAATCTTTCCGTGCCTCTCGTTATCTCCAAATCCTGGTAATCCAGGAGCCTTCATCAACCTCGTTGCAGGACTCTCGTTCAAAACCATAGCCGTAGCCCCAGTCAAAGGTCGGAAATCTTCTGTGCCATCACACCGTCTGATAGTCTTGAATTGCTGTCTCTTAGCATAAGCTTGAGCCGGCGAAGACATATCAGGACCCTCAGCGTCGAAAGACGAGTCCGACTCGGGTGCAGTGAAGACCGTAGGAGGGAGTAGAGCAGAAAAGGCTCTGCGCACAGGGGGAGCGGAAACGATTGCTGGACTGCTTTCCTCTTGGTAGGCGCTCGGCGACAAGATGGGGTAAGCAGACTGGATCTCATGCCCTGAAGGGTGGATCAGCTCTGAAAGCACAGGGCGACGAGGTCGCTTAGCAAAACTGGCGGAAGGAGCACCAAGGCCTTGGAGCGAAGGTTTCATGTTTCGACCAGCAGCAGCCATACGATCGAGCTTGGATTCCGAGGGAGAGGGAGGCAACGGCATCCCTGGCGACGAGCTGGCATCCTCAATCATATCCCGTGTTCTTTCTGGGGAGAGCGACCTGCGTTTCCTGGGAGGGCCTGCGGGAGATTCAAATGAACGTCTGGGGGAGAGGGTGTCGAAGAAGAGGTTCGAGATTCCATTGGCTTTGGGAGCAGCAGGCTGCGCGATGGGAGAAGAATCGATCTGAGAAATCGCTTGCGCCGAGTCCACCATATATGATGTATCAACATCCATGGCATCATCCGTTGTGGGAGACGAAGGCTGAGTGGGAGCCTGGATGACATGAATGAGAACTTTCGACGCGGCCGGGAATTTTTGAACATACCTGAGGCACCTCGGGTTCTGCGGGGCGCATGGCGCTAAACCATTCGGTTGGCAACGCAGAGCGGGTCAACTTCTTGTTGGTGGTAGTAGATCCAGACGTCTTTGTGGTTGAGGCTTCTGAGGGTTTCGAATTCGGACCGTTGCTGAGGTCGCTTCCAAATAATCGAGCGCTTGTGGTGGTGCCAGAGCGAGCGCGGGAGGTGGGTTTGAACGATAGAGTGGCACTCGTGCGAGAACTAGTCTTCGCGGGCGGCATGGGCGATATATCCATGGGTTCGCAGTCTGGAAGGCCAGACGATCGATTCTGAGGTGAGCTGAGAGATACATTGGATGCAAAGGAGAGCTCCAAGTCCGAGGAGGAGAGATATTCGTCGACATCATTTCGTGATGCGAGTTGTAGTTGGCTGCGTTTGCGCGCCAAACTTCGGGGCGGTGCAAGATGTTGGGTAGTCGAGGGCGCGAAGAAGGCCATGTTGTCGTGGTCGGTGTCGGGTCGGTGGCACGCACGTCGTTGCCGTTTGGAGGCGCGGTAGTTTGCTGAGGCCTGGATGAGTTTGTCCATTAAAGGGTTGCGCGGGAGGGGGAGGGTATCGCCGTAGCGTGCAGCAGTCGTCGCCATGAGGTATATGATACAGGTGGCGGTGGGTGGGGTAATAGTACAGAGAAACGAATACAGGGTAGAAATACAGTCAGTCGTTAAGTAGGGACGAAAAGGACCATCCACAGACCGGAAGTCCTTGGGGGACAGAAAGAAACCGAGTGGCTACGGTGGTTGAATTTAAGTGGCTGGCTGGGGACAATGGAGTGTTAGCGAGGCGTGACGAAAGCGGAAATGCGGAGGTTCGAGTTGCATTGTCTGGGCGTCACATGGGAGAAGCCACACCACAATGCAGAAGATGAGACGAAATGAGACTTGCCTTGAGAAGAAGGAGTGGTCCGACGGAGGAGGCCGCACCTAATAGCGAGCAGCAGGAGGCGTTAACCACAACGGTATTGAGAAGAAGCAGGGCAGGGCTCACGGGTAGAAATGAACACAGAATTATGTACAAAGTATATAGGTCCAATCACACGCCGGCTGTCAAGGAAGCGAGGCGTCGTTGCTTGAGCCAGCCGAGATGCGTGCAGAGTCCGCTGCAGAGAAGCGTCCCCAAGAACAGAAGCTGGGAAATAAGGTGGTCTCGCGGTGGAAATGGTGTGTCGCTTGCTGGAGAACTGCCAAAGACGCGCTCCCCATTTCAAAAGTTCAACATACCACGTGACCGCGTTTCCACTGGTGACGGTATCTTTCCTTTTCGGTGCTTAAACACGACCGAATTGGCAGCCGCTATTTTCTCAGCGAAATACAACGCGTTCTTTATTCTCTTTTCGTGACGTACAGGCTGCCGTTAGGCGACTCAAAGTTGATGTCCTTCCATCTGCGCGCAAACAGTCAACCATCCACCACAATAAACAGCAAAAGCAACGACGCACCCTGGAAACACAAAGTCTACGTTTTCATAATAGACGTCCGGGTATTTCTCAGCAATGACCTTGATCAACGCATCATACACAACCTGCACTCGTGTTGAACATGTGCATCATCGCCTAGATTTTCTCACTCACCTCATAGCCTGCCCCATTCAGATGAAGTCCGTCACCGGAGAACTTGTCCAAACCCGTCTCCACCTGACCTGCTCCATTCCAGAGCAAGGTCCACACATCAACCACTCCCAGGTTCAGTTCTTCACCAATTGTTTTCACCACCTCTGCATACTGCCTGGTCGTGTCAAACAACCGGTCCAGAGCCAGGGGAGGGTCCCTGGACTCCAGGTCGGCTTTACGCTTCAACGTATTGATGGGCGGTGCAGTGATCAACACGATGCGTGTATCGGGCGAGTAGTACGGCGACGTCGGCGAATGCACCAACTCTATCATACGCCTAATGTTGGCCTCAAACTTTTCGATGGGGACGTGTTGGGGCGAAGGCTTTATGCATGCATCGTTTGCCCCAAACCAAATGGTGAGCACTCTAATCTTGGGCGCTTGTCGATCGTCGCGTTTGGCGAGACACTGTATCATACGAAGAGCACTGGGTGAGCATATGGGCGCCGATCTGCGGGTTCGACGCACCTGCTCGAAGACAGGTAATCCCCATTCTGTATTGTATCCAGAGAGGCCCCTGTTGAGAACGTCGAACCTCCTGGCGTATACATCTATGCAACTCTGATCAACATCGACTCCGTTGATAGAAGGAGGTACTAACGGGAAAGTCGCTGTCCAAATCCTGTATACCCTGGTTCCCATGCACCCTGTGTTATAGAGTCGCCAAATAGCATAAAGACATCTTGAACATACGCAGCCATAGCTGTATGTCAGAGAGCGAGCTCGGGGTAGAAGAGATAAGATGAACGATATTCGGCATCGGCCGCCGCAGACTAGGCTTTTGATCGCACATCTTGACTTGATTCATCCAATCCATGTCCGACGAAGAAGCCCCCATTCCCCTGCGCGTCGCCAACAAGAAGGCGTACGTTTGGGACGTAGAAGGTGCGTGAACTCGACATGCAATGCTTAGAAGTATCAACTAAGTCGTTATTCAAGCTAGACGTCGCCAGAGTCCGTTCACAGTACCGGCTGTGCGGTGTATTAGGGGGCACTCTTCCTCATCTGTCCCAGCAGAACGTTTTCCTGGGACTTCCACTAGTCTTATTACCTGAGGAGACCGTCTTACTCGTTGAACTAGGTATGTAAATTCAACATTCCTGCATACCGTCAACGCGTTGATCCCAAAATCCATTTCAGGTGCAGCCGTCCTCATCGACGACCCTTCCGCACACGACAAGCCCTCATCTGCCCAACTCGAGAAATGGAACGAAGAGCAAAAAGAATCCATCAAGACCCAAATAGCACTTATGGAAACCAAGAACGCAAAAGAGAATTCCGAGAGGGTCTTGAGTGAAGAAGCCCTGCGAAAGCGACGAGAGCGCGAAGAAAAGAGGAGGGCACTAGCGCAAGCGCAAGCTGCTGAAGCTGCAGCGCAGGAAAGCTCCGAAGCATCGTTGTTTGGCGGTGACGCTCCTACGCCTGCCGTTACGATTACAGGTGTAGGACCTTCTGCTTCTGCAGCGGCAGTAAATCCACAGGCATCTTCGGCCTCCGTTCCCTACACCATCACCGTCGCCGGCCCATCGTCCTCCTTGGACTGGTACACCCCCAATCCCCACTCACACTCTACAATCGAAAGTGCCAGAGCTGCAGGTATCTGGGACTACCCTTCAAACCTGCAAGAACGTGCCCAGTGTGGGGTGTTCAGAGGACTTTGGGAACAAGGGAACTACCTGGGAGTGGGGATCAAGTTTGGGGGAGAGTATCTTGTGTATCCAGGTTTGTCCCTTTGTTCCTTACCATTTACCTCTCTCCTCTCCTCAGATGATGGACGCAATGGATGAACTAACTCATCAGCTTTTTTGCAGGTGACCCGCTGCGATACCACTCTCATTTCGTCGCAACGGTCATCGAGTCGCCTACAACGACGCTTAGGCCGATGGAGATCGTCGCTCATGGTCGACTGGGTACGGCAACCAAAAAGTCGCATCTGTTATGCGGGTGGGACGACGAGAAGAAGGAAGTGTCGTATCTCTCAATTGAATGGGCAGGATTCGGCTAGAATGCCCGCTACTTCCAGCGGGTCTTTCCAAGTAGGTTTCACTCACACAAAGTTGTATTCGGAGGTGGTGGGGGTTTCCTCTTCTGGGTAGTAGTCTCATGTTTTTTATAAAGATCCAAGCAATTCTAAAGCAAACTGTTAGAATAGAGGCTGGGAGGTTGAGGTTAAGATGGACGCTCAGAGACCAGAGAGCGCGATCGATACGCTTCTCTCTTTCCTCTCCTGACGTCTCTCGACTTTTCCAGCCATACTATAAGTACGACTTTCTTTTCTTCCTCTTTCTTTTCTTCCTTGTTCGCTCTCTCGCCTCTCACTCATTCACTCGCCTCCGATCTCCTCGATCGTTTCCCTCCACCACTCACTCTTAGCGACCGACCGACCGACCTCGTCACTCTAGCGCTTCCACAGATGCAGTCGGTCCCCGCTTCATCACAGCTATCTCSCRACTTAGYGGCGGTTNCCAGCTGGACTTCCGGAAGCGCTCAAGTCGTTGGGATTCGCGCATAGCCCACTGGGCGTTCCGTTCTTTCTCGGTTTCCCTTTCGCGCACGCAGTTCTTCTGCATTTCCCAGCGTGAGTTTCTTCTCTCTCTGCGCGATCTCCCTTAACTTACCCCCCACCCTTGGAAACTAGTATTAAGCCTTGCGCTTTCGTTCTAGTTTCCAAGTTTCCTTTTCCTTTCTCATTCAGACAGCCTTTCTCTTCGTTTGCATGTATTGTATATTGCAGTATTATATACAATACATGTTTCCCTCTAGATGTTCTCAGCCGCTCATGACAAAGACGGCAACACAACACCGAGCCCCTTTGAAATAGCTGACGCGTGATAGCGTCCATGGATGCAGTAGACAGTGGGCTTCGTTATCCATCGCTTGAGTGATACCTAAGTAACGCAACAGAAACGTCATAATTGAACAATATATACTCTAGAAATACATCGAAGATCGGTAGCTAATTATAAGTGACAACAAAGAATGTTTACAATCGATGAACGAAAGGGCGATGATTAGGCAAGGATACACTTTAAATGATCCATTACAACACATATCGTAAACTTGGAATCTATCACCAGAAAATTATACCCATTCAAGGAGCCTGAGGAACGGTCTGAATCGACTTCAAAGACGCTGGGAGGTTGTCGAAAGTTTGGCACAACTGGCTCCAGGCCTCTGTGCAAGGAGTCAGTAAGATGTTCGTTGTAGTCGAAGGAAGACAAGACGTCTAACCTGGAACTGGGTTCTCAATTGCCGTCGACTCCGTATCTTCGGCGAAGACAATAGCGAGCCCGGCCGCAAGATGGAACTCGATGTGGCTGGGAATGAAGCGAAGTGTGTCAGGAAAGTTTCCTCCCTTCTAATGGAAGCTACACGCACCAATGGAAGAACCAAGGTCCTGGGTTATCGGTAGTGAAGCGAATAGTGACTTGATCGTTATTTCCGCCAAGGTCGACGACATCCCGACGGACTGGGTCAACATAATTGTCGACGTTGCTGCCAGCACTCCGAATGACACTGAATGCGTGCTATAAAGAATTCGACGTCAGCACACCCGCCCTAAGCGACGACTGAGATCCAGACTCACCCCATGCATATGGAAAGGGTGCTACCAATCCTGAGTGAGCTGTAGTTCGCTTATGGAGTGAATAGGATGACTTACAGGTCCAGCGGTGTTGAGACCTGGGAAGGTGACCTCCACCACCTTGTCGCGAGGAAGGGAATAGACTGACCCGGCCGGCAAGAGATCCTTAGGCTCACGCGCTCCGCTCAGGATCTGGAGGAGAACGGGAACCGAGGGAGGGTCATAGGCGGTCCCATTGATTAGGAATCTGCCGCCACTGAATGCCATATTGAAGCGCAGGTTTACGTCGGCAGCTCCACGCCCAGGAGTCCCAGGGGCAGCCTTATTCTGAAGAGGGTGCAACGCAGTCTCCTGAAGAACGGTAGGCGCAGCAGGTTGACTGGTTGTTGGCTCAGCCGCTTCCACTCCCGCATAGCGTAGGATGGCCGAATTGACTCCGCCACTGAAGGTATTGGCGAGGCCGTTTCTACCAATGTTGGGCAGCGCTCGAACCCAGTAGTTATTGGGGTCCTGGTTGGCGTGGAGAACGAAAGAGTATCGTTGGCCTGTCGGTGGACTGTCAGTGAAATGCTAACGCTCAGGGTACGAGTGGGAAGCCTCACCAGCAAAAATCTGAATTTGATCGACTTCAACAGGCTCGGTCAATTGGCCGTCTGCCTCTATGACAAGCAACTTGTGATTGTCAATCGAGAACCGATAGTTTGGGTCGCAAGAAAGAGAGACAAGACGAATGCGATACTTTTTATCTTTCTCGACGTTAACGATTGAGAGAGGAATAGTCTTATCTCCATTTACGGAGCGACCTTTGCCATTGATGAGAGTGGCGTCTGATAATGCTGGCTGGGGCAACGATGGTGCTTGAGTGTGATACCTTGGCGCAACGTTAGGAATGCTCAAAGCTTGAAAAGAGCTTCAGCATACCAGTCAGCAAGAGTGATGATAGTGTTCTCTGGAATCGTGTCAAACAAACGATTTCTGGGAGAGGCTTAGGGAGCTCACCATCGTCTATCTCGTACAACGATTTATGAGGGTCGTTATCATCATAAATGACCATGGGGCCTCTCAGTCCATCGCAGTATTGCGTTCCAAAGTGTGAGTGGTACCAAAATGTTCCGGCGTGATCTCCAGAACTGAAAGTGTACCGGAAGGAATTGTCCGGAGAGATGGGACACTGACTGACGCTCTCAGCTCCATCCGCCCAAGTGGTACCTTTCTGGAATATACCGTGCCAATGCTAGGAAACGGGTTTGCGGGTCAGGCTGATAGACTAGATATCGGCGAAATGTGACTTACGATACTAGTACTGCGTAACATCGTCGGATCGTCCAAGTTATTTACGACGTTCAAGTTGAACGAATCACCCTGGAAAACTTGTGTCAGGCATGGACGACTCACAAAGACATGAGTCACAAACCTTATTCGCTTTGATGAGGGGACTCGGGTGCACACCGTTGACGCCGATAACACTGGAGATCGTCATCAGGACGAGTTCCACAGCGTGATACATTTTAACTTACGGTCTGTCGAACCCATCAGGTGCTGCATTGATATTGGATACAGTAATGGTGTCGGAGGGGTTTATAACCTGACCCCAGGCCAGTAGGGGGGAGACAGAGACCACCAAGAGAGTGTATGAAAGCAGACTTTTGAACATGCTGGAATAGCGAAGATTAGAGGTGTAGAGTAAGCGAAAAGGGAGCTGTGACTGCAGAAGCGAAGGAGGGTAAACGAATTGTAGGGAACATTATAAGGCAAGTTGGCACCCTTTTTGTACCCGAATAACACTAGGATTCCACAGCACAAGAGCCGATTAAGTTCGGTATGCAAGGGGTAATTCGCACTGAAACGCGCTCAGAGCACTATGCCGACAAACTGTGGAGGGACAGCAGTTGGTAGTGATCACTTGCAAGGTCCTAATAGAGCGGCGTGTCGTTATTGACCTCGTGGCTGTATAGAGGATCTCGGAAGCGTAGCAGCGACCTATCCGCTCTTCCGCTCGGGAGTGACGGCAGTACCAGCGGATGTTACTGACCGACGTCGCTAGGAAGCGTTGCGCAGAGTACCAGCCTTATGGCGGTCAAGAATCTGTAACCAAGTTTCATGCAGACCCTGCCGTACTTTGACAAGTTCCTGAGGGACAAATGAGCGGCCGA
Organism: Candolleomyces aberdarensis; assembly: GCA_004126415.1. Taxonomy (NCBI): domain Eukaryota; kingdom Fungi; phylum Basidiomycota; class Agaricomycetes; order Agaricales; family Psathyrellaceae; genus Candolleomyces; species Candolleomyces aberdarensis. The sequence continues at coordinate 33,423 of SDEE01000120.1, read as the reverse complement.
CGCAGTCATAATATGCCTTTGAGTCGAAATGATTGGTCAGGAGCCAGGTAATGGCCTCTCAAAACCCTCATCGGGCTCGAGAATGTGGCCACTTACACAGTACCGATCTCGGCGGTACAGAGATCACCAATATCCGTATCCCGAGCGACTAACCAAGGGAGAATGCACAGCTTACAGTATACTTCCATTCGTTGGGTTCGAATCAGTCCCAAACGATAGACCAGTGCTGCGATGCGGATGCACAGTTGCTTTTTCATATGGGAATCGACCGAGATGAGCAACTTTTGAACTATGCATGGAGGCAGGCTAATCAGTGCCTTACGTAGCACCTGGACGTCCCAGAATATCTGGACGGTGATTGTGGAGAAGCACCCAACGTAAACCCCTGGCCGAAGGAACGAAGAAAAAGAATATGTGATGCGGCTCGAAGCTAGACACAGTCCGGAAATCTTCCGGGCACTCGAGACCCCAGCTGGATGAGTAGACCTCCTCGAATCCACTTTCGCATGTCGCAACATCCCAGTCTCGAACGGTCTCTAGGAGCAGTCGTATGTGAGTGATTACGTGGGTTAGATGGGCTGTGTCAAAACTGAGGCATTATCGCGGAGAAACCGTGGTGACTTGCAAAGCGAAATGCAAAGAATCACGTACTAGGAATGTAGTTTCGCTGTATCAGAGCTTGTCAAAGCTGCGAGCTTAGCCATGGTAGTCATCGTAGGTACACCTAGAGACAAGAAATGACAGCATTTTGTAGATGAAACGCAACGACGAGCTATTATTGTACTTACCTTGTCAGGTTTCAACCAGAGACTCAGCGCCCAGTGTCCACAAGATGATCCGATGCGGTGAAAGTTGTCCGATATTGAGCATAGAGAATTCATACTGGAGCCTGTAGATTCGATGTTGAGTAGAACACAGACATCTAGTGCGAGGACAGTGTCTCTAGGCCTTGTAGAGGCGTAGTAACCACAGAACCACAGATGACCGTCCCAGTGATGCTGTGGGCAAGGGAGTGATGCTATCATATCATACATCACTTAGTACTCGGCCGACTCCTGCTTTCGGCCGAACTACCACCTGAAATTTGCCAGGAAAAGCCTCGCCAATTCATGCGGCCGAGATGAATATTAGATTGAATGAAACGGGGACATACTCTTTATCGGTCCTACTTGCTTGGAAATAGGAATGGCACTAGTGATGCAATTCTAGGCTCCCGCGTACTAAAAATAATCAGTGTTCCGTCATCCATCCGACGGACCAATAGGAGCAAGATGGCCAAACCAGTTTGACAACAGGTGAAGAGAGAGACTGAGGAAGGAGAGAAAGCGTTCTGGGTTGTCCAGAATAAGCGTTCCGTGCCTCCCAAGTGGAAAAAAGTATAAATATTGGGAAACAGACAGCCTGAAGTGCATCGTCTCTCCCCTCAGCTGTAATCTTCCAAGTTTTACTTCTTCTAACACGATGTCCGAATCAGCGTTGGCTCCGATCAAAGTCGGTTTCATTGGGCTTTCGAGGCACGGTTGGGCCTCGTACGCTCTCGGCCCATCCCTCACACACTCTCCTGCCCTTCGAGAGACATTCAAGCTCAAGGCAGTGTCCACCACATCGCCGGTCTCAGCCCAAGAAACAGCGACCAAGTGGGCCGAAGTCGTAGGACATGCCATCGAACCGTATCACACGGGTGATGAGACTCGCACTATTGCGAGGGATCCTAAACTGGACATGGTACTTGTTGCTGTCAACACCATGAGACAAAAGAGTGCCTTGTTACCTGTCATAGAGGCAGGGAAGGATTTCTTTGTCGAGTGGCCAGCAGGTTGTGGCATAGCCGAGACCTTAGAGATTACGGTTGCTGCAAAGAAGCATGGTGTAAGGACTATGGTCGGCCTTCAAGGACGAGAGTCATTCGTCATTCGGAAGGTTGGCGTCGAATCACTCGCCCGTAATTGCTTTACTCACGACGATATCCAGGTCAAGGATCTCATCAAAGGAGGTGCAATCGGCAAGGTTTTATCCACTAGTATCGTGAGTCTAAGCTGGAACATCCTCACAGCTAAAATTTGCTGACGTGTATCACACCAGGTTGCTACTTTTCCTCTCGAAGCAGGATTCTGGGCGCCAGAGACGAATCAAGATCGTAAATATATCCTAGACAGAGAAAATGGTGAATAGAATGATTGATTTTGAAACGAAGATTACTCACTCAGCGTATCGAATTGTTCAGATCTTACTCTGCTCACGGTTCCCATGGCTCACCAGCTCGAAACTCTCACCCACATCCTCGGTCCATTCACAAGCGTCTCAGCGACTGGTGCGACGCATTACCCAATCAGCACTATCGTTTCCGCTCCCGGCGTTCCGGTACCCGGCGAAGCTCCTCGTCCATCCATCTTCCCTGACCACATTTCCATCGCCGGTACCCTTGCTTCGGGGATCCTTGCCAACGTAGTCTGGCGCTCCGGGATGAAGACCGTCCCAGGTCGACGAACCCTGTTGTGGGAAATCGATGGCGAGGAAGGTTCCATTCGCATGGAGAGCTTCAATGCCATGGGTGCGTTCATGGCGACGTTCGAGGATCCTGATCTCTACTTGAACGGCGAGAAAGTCGAGGTGGAGGGCGTTGAGCAAGGTGCTATTGGGCGACTGGGTAATGCGTGGATGGAGTTTGCTAAAGGGCCCGAAGGCAACCATGCAACGATAGACGACGCGGTCAAATTGAAGGTGCTTTTGAATACCATCGCGAAGGCAATGGAGACTGGGGAGAGACTCCAAGTTGATACGCAGGGTCTCTTGCCTTATAAGTAGTTCTCAAACGTTCCACTTTACATGTCGCTCTACCAAGATATTCCTAATAACTCGTTCAATATCATGGACGAATTTTCTGACCTCCGCGAGGTGAATATCTGGAGTATTCCGACCCGGCCGGCGATTCGTTCATACAGCTAGTACCTATACACTATACACAACCTCGATTCCAATATAATTTGAGCCTCGCTTTTAAGGTTAAACAAGCTTAAGCCGTTCGTGTTCGTAAGTCAACATAGGTCTTTCCACGCTGGTGCCCCTACCTCAAGAAAGAAAGAATGTTGTACAGGCCCAGTGCCGAGTGTCGGTAGTTCAAATATCTCACCGATTAGCACGTTGTTGCATCCTGAGATATTTGCCCTCATTCCTGTTTGCTCCCCCCTGCTGTTCAGTACACCAAGACCCTTCTTCGCGATAGCTTCTCGAAGCTCCAGGCTCGTGGATGTGAAACCATCTAACTTCCTAGGCAACATGGTGATCAAGCTTGGAGGCACTTTGAGAACATATGTATAGATAGAAATCCTGATTTCTATACTGGATAATTGTAGAGCTAGTTAGCACCGACTGAATTTGGTTCGAGATATGCCATTTGAATGCACGAACCCACGCAAGAAGTCGTACTTGAGAATCAACGACAATCGCGCGTAGCTACTTATCGAAACATGTCGAGAAGAAATTTTGGCGAGCTGACGATATCCCTCGCTAGCACCGCGGCAAATAAAGCGTTACTATCTTCTTGAAATCTGCGTCTGTCTCCTCAGTCTTCATCCTAGGGAGGTGCGGAGCCAACCAGTAGCTGCCGCTTACGTGAGCACCTCACGACAAACAGGACCAGGATTTCTCTCAGCTCAATCCTAATAGTGCCAATGATGCTGACCGATTTAAGCGATTGGAGCAGAATTTTTAAGTCTTCGAAGCTGCCGTAGAGGGGAGTATACAAGACGCCCAGTGTAATCGAGCTCCCCAATAACTCTTCGGGCGGGGATGGGCTCCTGCTTTCGCCGGGACCTTCGTGCGCCCTCCAATCAGCTATCCAATGATGATATCGACAGGGATTTCACGTCTTTAGTCTGTTGTCAATGTATCGTGCATCGATCTCAACGTCAGCGAGGGCCGATAGGGGATGATCTGAGTCGAATCGGAGGTGCTGGTGGTCATCGGTAGAACTGGAGCGGTGAAGAAAGGTGGAGCTCCTTCGCATCCCTTACAGCTTTGTCACGACTTATTTTGCCAACGCTTCAGCCTTTGCGGCTCTGAAGGGTGCATGTTATTCACGGTCTTGTGTTGAGAATCACCTAGGAGTATCACCGTCAAGGTATTGATTGATAGTCGTCATCATCCCTCTTTGACCCGAACAGCAGATGATATTGACGATGACTACCATTGAAGGCACGCATCGCTAACACAGCGTTCCAAATAGCTTTCTCCCAGACGTCTGCTCGTTTCTTACACAAAGACAGCCACCAAGTATTTCTCGATGTTCAATCGAGTCCCAGCGACCCTCCAGTGCCTACACCACACCCTCCTGCCCGATTGTTTGAGCCAGAGTGAACGTCGTCGCAGGAAGAGCGACCAGTGTTGTTCGAATGTAAGGATCCCAAACTCCACAATTGTGGGCCCTCTCTTTCGAGTTCGCATGTGGCTTCGGTATGTTAAGAATTGTGTCCGCTAGACGAAGATAATGGTCGCGGAAGTTATACTGTGGTGGAAACCATTAGATGATCTTAGTGTCCATTTTGCTCGGATGAAACCAAGACCTACCCAGGCCAGCAGCTTAGCTTGGGGAATCTCCGACCTACGAGGGGGGAGCCTATTCCGGAGATTTGACCTGTATGCGAGGGCTTAAGGCTCTCAGCTACCATATATGGAGCAGCGATATCAGCCAGAGCGCTGAGCTCATTCTTCGTCGCATAGATGAAAGCGTCAATAGGCACATCTTTCACCCGAGCCCTGTTTTTAACGTTCACCAAAATGAATCATTGAATAGATGCGACTCGGAAACCACTCACTCAATAGCCAAACGACAAAATGCGACGAGGTTCAGGAGCAGGTACTTTTGAGCCGCTTGAGCCAGGTTCATGAGCTCCTTCGAGTGCATGAAAATGAAAAGAAGGCGCAGTGTTGTGCTATCTTCGTCAGAGAGCTCCACGGATTCGGTATTCATCACGTCTTCTGGTTTGGGAAAAGCATCGCTCTGCTCTGCGAACATGGCGGCGTGGCCCCAAGGAAAACAGATCTGGTATTTTTTTAGTACACGTTTTTGAGTTTCGCTTGGAAAATCACATCAACAGGGACTTTGCATGGCGGTCCCACTGCGCAATGAAAGGCAGACCTCAGTTTTGGTCCGTGATGAGAAATTACTCCCTACTGGGACATTGATTGTCGCCATATTCATTCAGTCGATATCCTCCTCCGTATGGAGAAACAGTCCCGAATTCCATTTACTTGAGCCGATGTGAGTGAGCGAATGGCGATAGCAGACCTGGAAGGGCGTTGCACGATCAAAGAAAATCTTCTCACCCTGCCGAGCTTTGATCATTGATGTGTCGGCTTTGTCCCCCAAGCTGTTGCCAAACACTCCAACTTGAACCATCATTGTTGAGTTGCAAATCGGCGCTGACTGGCTCAGGCTCATTTGACCAAGTTCAACCCACCAGATTGTGCTGATTCTATGTTACGCCATTCCCGCCATTCAGTGCGTGATTCGTCTTGGCCGCTTCGGGGTTGCGTACTCGCGACAGATATTGGCCCTTGGTGCGTAATGAGCATTTTATGGCGTGTTCCACCATGATTCTCACCCGGAAGTCTATCCGCTCAGATGTCAATAGTATAAAATGTCCAAATTACGTGGCCAAGGGTCGTCGTGGTCTTGATTCCTATGGCACCATCTGTCTCTGAACTTACTGCAACCCAACTCGGGTCTGCGGCCCCGGTCAGCCTGGAAGAGCTGAAGAAAGCCATCAAGGGCCTTGCTCCCGGTTGGGGAGCTCGGGTACGTGCCTCTTCCTTCGTACTGTCCCTCGTGATCGAACGGGATGGGTTCCCTCTAGGGTGCTTCGTATCCCGAATATCTTCCTCACTTCGATGAGACTGAGCATGTTCCCCAACCCGTTGCCTTCGGTATGAGTCCACTCCCCCACCGCCCCCAAAATATTGCAGTCCCTGACGAAGCACAAAGACCATACCGATCCCGGCATCCACGCCGACCCTGCCAAGCCCAATCTCGTCAATGAAAACACTCAGCTGAAACACCTCAGCCCTTATATCGGCACGGAGGTCTCAGGCGTGCAGATTAGCCAACTTTCTAAGGATGGCCTCAACGAGCTCGCTCTGTACGCAGCCGAAAGAAAACTCTTGGTTTTCCGCGATCAGGATTTCAAGGATATCGGACCCGAGAAGCAAGTCAAGATCGTTCAGTACGTCCTCTCACCCTCATTTCCGTAGAAAGCGCCTGAAATTCTGTCTTTGTAGGCATTTTGGGCCTAGCGTCATTCACCCAAGCCTAGGTAACTTGAAGGGACATCCAGAGTTCCACATCAGTGCGTGGTCTACTCATCCGTTCTCCTCGTCTTTAATCCGAATCATACATTCCTCAGTCTATCGGGACCCCGAGATCGCCAGCTTCACCGAAGTTTATCCCAAGAATCACATCAACGGCACCTCCTGGCATTCCGACGTTTCTGCAGATATCAACCCTCCTGGCGTCACCTTCTTTTGGATCCTCGACCAGCCTGAACTGGGCGGAGACACTCTCTTCGCGTCACAGGTGGAAGCATATAATCGACTGTCTGACGAGTTCAAGAAACGTTTGGTAGGACTGACGGCGTTACACCAGGCCCAGGGATACGATGAGATCGGGGATGATCAGGAAGAGGGGAGGCTGAAGAGGAGAATCCCTCATTACAGGAGGCAGTTTGGTGTGTCTGAGGTTCGTCCGCGCTGCTTCTCTTCCAGCTCTTGCAGGTCAATCTGACATGATGCCTAACAATTCTTTTCGTAACAGCACCCTGTTGTCCGCGTTCACCCCGTTACCGGAGAGAAAGCTCTATTCGTTAATCCGGTTTTCACTCGCAAGATCGTTGGCTTCAAGCAAGAAGAGTCCGACTTCTTGTTGAACTTTTTGTTCGACCATTTAGCCAAAGGCGCCGACTTCCAAGTTCGCGCAAGCTACAAGCCTGGAACCGTTGTCGTTTGGGTACGTGTACATATTTCAGCTGCCATTGAGGACATACGGTGTACTGAGCCTTGCAGGATAATCGACTTGTCGCCCACTCCGGCATTCCCGACATCGCCGATAACGTTCGGAGACATACGGCAAGGCTGATCCCTCACGCTGAGGTGCCCGTTCCTGCTACATCTCCCTGATTAGCTCGAATTTCGAGACCCAACTTGTACTATTGGTACCACTATCAGAGTGAAGGATTTTCTTGTTCGATTTTCCTGCCGTTAATCGACTTCTTTGATGGGGCTCGACTGGGCGGGGAGAACGATGACGTCATCACTTTCATGAGTGGGGCGGSCTCGTCCACCCTTTTTCAATCATGCGCTCTCAATGGTTCTTCCCCATCCTCGTCTCCTTCGTAGCGTTTGTATCCTACTTTGATCTTAGAATCCTACCAGAATTCCTCACCTGTTGGAATCGCACATTACTGAACGAGTGCGCCATGGACCCTACAAGCTCAAGCTCGCCGGCGGTGCGGTATCGGATTGGCTACAGAGCCAGTTTAATAAACTTTACAACACGTCAACTGAGGAAGGCTCGAATTTCGAATCAAGATTCTCCGACGTCTTCAGTTCCGGTGCGAAGGTCGTGATGAACCACGAGACGATGTCGTTGGAATCTTTCAAGGAGCTGCTTCAACAATCGCAGTTCGCTGTTCAAGGAGTGGAGATCGAGTGGGGGGATGTCTCCGAGGGAAAGAGGGAAGGGGATACGGTGCGTTCGAGCTTAATTGAACGTGGCTCAGTACCATGAAACTGATCTCACCCAGACGATTGTGACGGGCTCATTCGCCGTCAAACGATACCTCAAGTTCAGGATTAGAGTCGGACCTGCAGAGAGGGTTCAGTCGAATTCGTTTAGCGCCAAGTGAGTATTACGCTCTGCATCTCTTTTGACGAACCTTGACCAATTCCTTCGATAACTTATCTCTGTGTCTTCCTATATAGGGTGCAGGCAACTGGGCAAGCAAGCCAAGGGCATTACCGCATCGTCGAACTTCTTCTGAGTTCGACAGAGAACGCACCTCCCGTTCGGCTTCAAGGAATTCCCGGGGGTGCATGAGACTCTTTCACGTAGAATTTGAATGATTTGATGTATTGTATCTCTTTAATGTCGCGGACGTTGACAGGCATTGGAAGCAATCGGAATTTCGACCAAGAATGTTCCGTGATGAAAAGCTGCAAATGCAGTGATTATGTCCGATATCCGTTTCTGGATGACATTTTGTCTTTTCCGAGTAAGCATCATCGGAGAACTTTGTGGCTTCCCACCGACAACTTTGCCGTAACCTGACCTTGGTCCCATTTTGGGGTTCTGAGCTTTGAATCGGTACTCTCCTTCTTCCTTCTCTCATGGCACTCTTGGCCCGTCGGGTTCCTAATTTCTCGAGTCGTACGCATCAGTTCAAGACTATTTAGGGAAAGAGGCACTTACAGCCTGAGGTTGGTGCTAGAGCGTTGGCGCTCTGTCGGTGAACGCTTGCCTCGATTCCCACTTCGGGTTCTGTCCTCCAGGGCTTTCACCTGTCATTCATCAAGCTCGAGTCACTTGAGGGCATCGTAACGAGAAATGAATTGGCGCCAACTTACTTGAGTCCATCTTGTTCGGTTCTCACCAGCGTAATCGGCGACGCGCTCCAACCGATCAATTTTTTTACGTCGGAAAGTCTGCTGGGTTTGTACTCATATGAATTCTTCCGCAATGCCCTAAAGCGCCGATTTGCGGCTGGTGGGAGTCACGTACATTCCTTCACTCGAACTTTCTTGGAACATCCCATGACTTTGGCCAGATGATTCGCTTCTACCATTCAGTCGTTCGCGATTGGTTTGGCTCGGCGTTTCATGGGCGATGTGTGCCAATCTTGGTAGTTCGACCACACCGCTCCCACTCCGCCACTCAATATGCATCCTAGGTGTCCGACAAGCTTTGCCATTCGTACCCTCAACCTCCACCAATCAGAGCTTGCACTGAGGCTTAGAGATCTCATTTGTTAGGCTAAAAATAATCATAACGGCTGTCCTGAAGCTCAGGACAGCCGTCATGACCAAGTGACAGGTAGCATTCATCGCCTTCCGGGAATCAAGATCTTGTGAGCCGTATAAAACCTTGTCAGTCCCTTCTCCCATTCCTTTGAACTACCATCCCCATCGTGTCCGACCCAAGTTAGCGACTATGCCCAGCGACACTCATCACATCCTGGATCCCAGCGTATCCTCGACAACGGAGACCGTCGTCGAAAGGCGGGAAGTTTCGATTGATGACGACACTAGCCACCCTCTCAAATCTCAAACCCTCCCTCCCGTTATACCATCTACCCATCAGCACCGGAATCTGATTGTTTGTTTTGATGGAACCGGAGACCAATTCGACGCCGACAACTCGAATGTCGTTCAATTCGTTTCGTTGCTGAAAAAAGATGACCGCAACAGACAGTTGGTCTACTATCAAGTATGTTCTCTGAGTGGTCCAACTTCCGGAGCAGAAGCTTATCTTTCCGATAGACTGGGATTGGGACAAACACAGGAGCCAATACGACCGTCAGCCCATGGAGGTCGCAGCTCCGCAAGGTAGACTCGACTCGATATCTCGCTATTTTGGAGCTCATATCATCATGATAGATCATGGACACGATGTTCGCACACAGCATTGACGCTCATATCATGGGTCAGTTGGTTTCACCTCCTTTCACCCTCGCACCCTTAACGAATTTCTGAGCAGGTGGCTACAAGTTCTTGATGCAGAATTGTCAGTTGACCCTACGCTACTGCACGCTACGTCTGACTTACCCATTTTGAAAGACATGGCCGGGGACAAAATATGTATATTTGGTTCGTCCAGACTTCGAATTATACTCCCCTGCAGATCTCCCAGAGCTAACATTCCACCCAGGATTCTCGCGTGGTGCATATACTGCTCGATGGTAAGAGCCTCGAATCCTTATCAGATGCTATGGTTCTGAGAATGAACTATGACCAGCCTCGCAGGCATGCTTCACAAAGTCGGCCTATTGCCTACAAGCAACACCGAGCAGGTGCCCTTTGCCTACACAATGTATGTGCGCACCGACGGTGTCGGGTGGGACCAAGCAAACGAATTCAAGAGGGCCTTCTCGATCGACGTTGACGTTGAGTTCTTAGGCGTTTGGTACGTCACCTGGAGACATGAAACTTCGGAAACGCACTGAGTACAATTCTAAATCGTATTAGGGATACTGTCGCCTCTATTGGATTCAAACCAGAGGGACTCCCTTTCGCGACTTCCAAGAAGTTCATCAGAACCTACCGACATGCCGTATCCCTCGATGAGCGTCGTGCCAAATTCCAACCGAATCTCTGGAACGAACCTACTCGAGACGAAGCGAACCTTGGGCTACATGAGGACGACGAAAGCGGGAAGCCTAACACAGATACGGAGGAAGTATGGTTCGCCGGATGTCACTGTGGTACGTCCCAAGTAAACGACTTCCTTCGCGCGCTCATCTCGTTTAGATGTTGGCGGGGGCTCGGTTAACAATCGAACACGCCACTCTCTGGCCAGGATTCCCCTTCGCTGGATGGTGCGCGAGATATTCAAGGCCGAAACTGGCATCCTCTTCCTCACAGATCGATTGTACGAGATCGGCTTAGATCCGTCCACTATCTATCCAGTCGTCCTTAAACGACGAGACCCCCACCCTGTCGGAGAAAACAAGATCTGCGAACGACCTCGTAGTGAAAAGCCCATTCGACCTTCTATGTACAGGCCTTGGAAAAAAGTTGACATTAAACATGTTCATCCACCTCACGAGACAGGGCCTGCCGCCATGATGGCCTCCGAGGAGCATGAAGAGCTGAAAGACGCACTTTCGCCCATATACGATCAAATGAGCATCAATAAATGGTGGTGGCTTTTTGAATACATGCCTCTGCCAATCAGACGCCAATGGAGGGGTCTGGAGTGGAAGACATATCTTTGGTGAGTGGCTATCTGTTTCTCACTTCCAGCATACTAAATCGAAGTATTTCATATCAGGTTCAACCGTGGCAAAGAACGCTTTGTCAAATGGACGGAAAAGGGATTGAAGGTCCACAGAAGCGTAAAGATAAGGATGGAGGCTGAGTCCGGGAAATACAAGCCTCAAGTCAAGTTTGTGGGAGAGCCGGAATGGGTTGAATGAGTCTTTGAGCCGTGTTATCTCCTTGACTTTTCCAAGGGATCTTGTACGGAACAAAGGAGTGCACGTCGCCCCCCCTATGTTGTCCATCGATGCTTTCTGCCTTGGCCTCCACCTTCTATAATTAAACTTGTGTATGATAATTGCTCAGGCAGCCTGTAACCGTTTCCACCTTCTATGACCGTGGCCAGACCAGTAGTATAGGGTGAATAGAGGTTGCATGCCGATGAAGACATCCATCAGCTCTGATTAGCGCCGAGAGGCCGATATCTTATCAGCTGAAAGGCGTTATAAGTAGCCGCTGTCACTAGCTCTCAGTGCTCCTGCACTGGACATGTCCTCCAGACATCGGAGTGTGTGCGGGTGTGTAGGTAGTCACCCGTATACCCCCAATGAATTGTGCGTCTAGAGCCTTCAATAATTCCCAAAGCCAGTGGTGATATTGCGGTGGGTTTCAGGATCCGGACGCCCGTTACGGCCTTGACGGACTAATGGTGCCTGAAGTTGGTCTGGAGACTTGATCAGGAACTGCTCAAAAGCTTGCACAAGCGAAGAGGCTCAACAAGTCAAACTGCGATTGCATGCTATCGCAAGATGCTCGCCTCCTAATGGAAGCTGCATATCTACAGTCTCACAGCAAAATCTGCTCGCAGTAGTTACGTGTTCAAAAAATACCGATCTCAGCTTCCTATCTCACCTGTCTAAGGCGATTTCCCTTTGACTCCGGGAGGAAATAACGCATGGTCCGGGATTTCAAAAAATCAGATCGGGACTTGTAAATTGTATAACGCCGGTCACCGACACTTCTGCGGACTTTCGCGCTTACAGGTTCGACCCGTTCCTTCCATCTGAGCACCCCAACGACGAAGCCTTCATCGAGACTCGTGTACCTTTTTTTTTAATTTTTCATTCATTGTCATTCTAGGTTGACGGACGTCGACGGTACATCCGTCTGCTTCAGCCATATTGGCTCGGACATTATTTGTCGGTTAATACCAAGCCCGTCATGGGCGCAAATAGGCTCGTAAAGCATACGCAGCCGCCCTTATACGAGTCGCAGTCCAGATCATCTCATTATCAGGTCCGAGCGTACTGTTTACATGGCCTCGGTGATCTAGGAGTTCTATTCTACAGTCGTGAGTAAGCTAGCTCGGAGCCTTTTTTTCTCTATGTTCGAACACTCTGGCGCGGGAGAGGTGGTGCAGTAACCTTTCTCATAGTTTGACTGCCTGGTGTGGGCTAGTGGCATTTAAAGGATAAAGCTTATCACCGTGGGCGCCCTTTACCAGATGTCATTTCCATTGACCCGTAGGTCTGCTCGACTTCCGTCTTCGCTGGATCTGAACCACTGTGGACCCGTTTGTCATGTAGAGGCAAGGCACTAGCGCTGCACCGCTTCATGTTTGCAATACCGCGTGGAACAGCGAAACTCAATCCATAGTAGTCGATAATTGCGACAACTTGTTTCAATTTCAAGAGTTTTTGACTCGCCTGCTGACTGAACAGCGGCTTTCAAATTCGTCTCCGTGTTGCTTATTCCCCTTCAAGACAAAATCCGTGGCTATAAAATGAAGAGAATTACAGTGAAATTGCCTCATACCTATAATCCTCATCCTCTAACCTGCTCGCATGCGCCTCAACTTAGTCCTACCTGCTCTGGTTGGCCTTCTCGTCCTACCCTCCTTGACACTGGGGGTGGCGATCGGCCCAACCAGTCCCATGACGATCTCCAACGTTAGGATAGCACCTGATGGTTTTCTTAGACCGTATGAGCCCTTCTATTGCTTCCTAGCCCTCTTTGATGACCCATGGCCTACCAGAGCTGCTGTAGTGAATGGTATACATCCAGGTCCATTGATCGTTGCTCAGAAAGTCAGTCGGATGAGCTGCGAGGGCCAAAATTTGGTTAATTCTCGTCAAATATAGGGAGACCTTTTCGATGTGACGGTTACCAACAAACTGACCGATCCATCCATAACGTTGGACACCAGCATTGTGCGCCGTTTTCTCCTCTCCGGTTCACTAACGACATTGGCTCACTCCCATCTAATCCTTGTTTGTAGCACTGGCATGGAATCTTCCAGCGTGGAACCACTTGGGCAGATGGACCCGAAGGGGTAAGCCAATGCCCCATACCACCCAAAGGTCATTCATTCCGCTACAAATTCTCCACACATGGTCAAGCGGGATCGTTTTGGTATCACTCACACTTCGGTGAGCTCTCTCCCTCAAACCTTTCTAATATTTTGCTCACCAGTGTCATACGTTGCTCAGGAAATCAATACTGTGACGGAGTGCGAGGCCCTATTGTCGTTTACGACAAGAACGACCCTCATCGAGGATTGTACAACGGTATGTCTCGCCTTGAACTCCTATCTAGCTGATCAACATCTTATCGCTCTTTGGGCAGTGGATAACGGTATGTCCTCAACTAAAATTACCTTCCACATTCGAACGCTAAGATCTTCATAGAGGACACCGTGATCACCCTGACTGACTGGTGAGATGAAGGCTTCCTTGACAATGTGACGGCTGCGGCGCTTACAAGGTCTTAAACTAGGTTTCGTGAGCCCATGGTTACACCTGGAACTCCTCCGGCCTCTACCTTGATAAACGGAAAAGGGCGTTTCATCAAGGGTCCCCTCGTTGATTTGGCGGTTGTGAATGTTCGCAAAGGAGCACGCTACCGATTCCGGCTTATCTCCCTCTCATGCGACGCGAATTTCATTTTTTCTATCGACAAACACAAGCTGATTGTAATCGAAGCCGACGGAGAGTCTACGGTGCCTACGAAGTCCGTCGATGCTGTTCAAATATTCGCAGGTCAGCAATTCTGTTTCGCTGTATGATGTGTCTATGTTTACTGATTCTCTATCTTTGAACCCAAGGCCAGCGATACTCCTTGATTCTGCATGCAAACCAGGAGATATCCAACTACTGGATTCGCGCTAATCCAAACTTGGACCCACTCAAGGACGTATTCAAATATGGAGTCAACTCCGCGATCCTCCGTTACGCTGGTGCCAAGGCAGTCGAGCCGCCGTTCTCCAAGCCACCAACACTTGAATTGCTCAGGGAGAGCGACCTTCATCCCTTGATCAATCCCCGTGCTCCAGGCTTGCCCGTTATCAATGGCAGTGATTTCGACAAAACATTCGAAGTCGACTTTCAGGGTGGCAGGTTCTTAATGAACAATGAATCATGGAAGGCCCCATCCGCTCCGATCTTACTACAGATTCTTAGTGGAAAGAATGCTTCGGAGCTCATGCCGCAGGGATCGATCGTGCACTTGAAACGTAATCAGGTCGTACAGCTCAAAATAACGTCTATTAGCGACGTAGCCACGCCGGTGAGTAGGGTCCTCTAACCCATTTCATTTCACGTGAAGCTCATTGGCATCGGACAACGACTACCATTCGACTTTCAATCCACAAATTGCACGATTCAGCACCCGTTCCATCTCCATGGGGTGAGTAATTTACTTTCCAAATCACTATCCGATGGGTTTCGTTGCTGACTTCATTTTCGAACCATGATGTTTAGCATGCATTCAGCGTCATCAAGAGCGCTGACAGCGATACTTTCAACTTCAAGGACCCTGTCCGACGCGACGTCGTCAGCATTGGGGGTCTGAATCAGTTCGCCGTTATCCGATTCGTAACTGACAATCCTGGGCCTTGGATTTTTCACTGGTATGTCTTAGACTTACCGTCTCTCAACGGCTGTTGAATGCTTACTTAAATTAACCTCACAAAGCCATATTGAGCCTCACCTGTCGGTGTACGTTACATTCAGCGATTCTACTTGACCTTTATCAAAGATATTCATCCCCTCGTGCTCCCACTAGCGGGCTTGCCGTTGTGTTTGTGGAAGATTTCGATAACATTCTTAGGAGCAATCCTATCCCCCGTAAGCTCCTTCTACCACTATTCATCCTGCGCTACTCTGATGAGCGTCATTGATAGAGTCTTGGAAGGATTTATGTGAGGTGTATGAGAAGTCCAAGGCTCTCCCCGCGGTCCCTCCACAGGCATAATTCAAGCTGATGGCCGGCTTCCTCAAGGCCAGAGAGCCGCGAGTTGTGGGCCATTTGACTTGGTGGGCTTTCTATTCTTTTGACTCTGTATCTTTGTATGATCTTTGTAACTTGTACATTTCTCTGCTTGAACTACGATTGTGAAATAGGCTTGTCAACGATGAAGCAAACATGGGCGGAGCCCAGTCGACTAGTTCGCACATTTACGTCTTAGAGCGGTGCGACTGGGAGCAGCATTCAGGGCCTCTCGGTCGTGCCTATGGCAAGACATGTGGGGTTTGTATCAATCAAATCCCATCGGGCTTTGGTGGCCACTATCACAACTCTGAGTACAACGGCCCCGAGCATGTCCACACTCAGGTAATCATCTGTGTACCCATAAAATCGATTACTCACTCACTCCTAAGGTCAGTGAATACCGTGGGCTGAAGATCTGGGTGCCCGTTACGCTCTTGACGAACTTATGTGTGTGTCTATAGATTCGCTGCTGATGGGGATTAGCAATTCAAATTGCAATCGCGACCTACCGCGCGATGCTCGCCCCCGGATGGAAGTGTTTCGATGCGACTCAGGACCTCACTGATGCATAATTCAGCGAAATTTGCGCACAGTCAAAAAATGCCGATCTCAGCTCTCTAAGACGAGCGCCCATTGACTCAAGGAAGAGCCCTTAAGGTCGCTGAGTCGGGCATTGCCGTAACCTCCCTTTCGGGACCTCAAAATTGAATCGGCACTAATAATGTATGTAACGCCTTCATACTTCGGACTCAGGACTTTCGCTCTTACAGTCAACTGGCACAGCCTCGACCCGTTCTCTTCCATGTGAGTGCTTCCAATGATGCTCAGCGAGCTCGTGTGGATCTTCGGTACTCTCTCTGACAGTGACGCCGTTCCTGTGATGATGGTACATTCGTGTGCACCACATAGCTTCGGTCGGGGTATCATGCTCACAGGAATGCCCATCATGGCGCATGTGGGCTCGTCACGCACAACAGGTAAATCTGCTAATTGTCCAGATGTGCCGGATCGAAGTCCTGAAAGGGCCTACCGCGATATCTGCGCCGAGCGGTACAAGCCTCGGGTATCTAGGAGTCCTATTCCACAGTCGCCAGCAAACTGAACTCGGGGCTTTTTTCTACGTTCGAGCACTCTGGGGCGGGGTGATGCGGTAATCTCTCACCGTATGACCGCCAGGTGCGTGCTACTTGATTTCAACAGATGATGAATCTTATACCATGGGCCCTTAACCAGCTACTTCCATTAGAGATTTCATAGGTCTGCTATTAGGCCTCCGTCCTCAATGGATCTGAAAGACGGCAAACCCGTTTGTCATGTGGTGGTAGGCCATCAGCTCTACACCGTTTCATGCCTGCGATACCGCGTGGACAAGTGAAAGCGGTTCCATAATATTCGATAATCGCGACTACTTGGTTCAATTTCAAGGGTGCTGACTGAAAAAGGGCTTTCAAACCTGTCTCCGTGTGGCTTATTCCCCTTCAAGGCACAATCGAGGTCTATAAAATGAAGATGAAAACTCTGAAATTGCCTCAACGCTCCAGTCCTCACCCTCTAACCTGCTGACATGCGCCTCAACTTAATTCTACCTGTTCTGGTCGGCTTTTTCGTCTCTCCCTTGTTGACGCTTGGGGTGACAATCGGACCGACGGATCCTATGACCATCTCCAACGTTCAGATTGCGCCAGATGGCTCTCCTAGGGCGTATGACCTCTTCTGTCGCTTTCTCGGGCTTTCGCTTGCTCACATTGTCCACCAGCGCTGCCGTTGTGAATGGTATACATCCAGGGCCCTTGATCGTCGCCCAAAAGGTTAGCCGGAGGAGCTGTAGCGCTCACCAATAGCTCGCTGATTATCCTCAAATATAGGGAGACAACTTCAATGTGGTGGTTACAAACAACCTGACAGACCCATCCATGACATTGGATACCAGTATCGTACGTATTTCCTCATGTCCAGTCAGTCAACAAGATTGTTTGACTCCTCTTCAATCCATCTATGTAGCACTGGCATGGAATCTTCCAGCGAGGAACGACCTGGGCGGATGGGCCTGAAGGCGTAAGCCAATGTCCCATCCCGCCCAACGGTACTTCATTCCGCTATCAGTTCTCGACCAATGGTCAAGCGGGATCGTTCTGGTACCACTCCCACTTTGGTCAGTCGTCCATCGACACTCGGCTCTGCCTTCAGCACACTCATGTCTCATGTCAGGAAATCAATACTGCGATGGAGTACGCGGCCCCATCGTCATTTACGATGAGAACGACCCTCATCGGGACAGGTACAATGGTATGTGCTACCCTTTAGTGTCGTCTGGTTGATCCATATGTAATCGCCCTTTGATCAGAGGATAACGGTATGTACTCGGCTTACATTCCCTTCTGAGTGAAACTCTAAGACTTTCGCAGAGGATACCGTGATCACCGTGACTGACTGGTCAGACACATGCTTTCTGAGCACAATGACGGCCGCAGTGCTGACATAGCCTTGAACTAGGTTTCGTGTGCCCAATGTTCAACCTGGTACTCCTCCCGCTTCTACCCTCATAAACGGAAGAGGGCGTTCGCTCGATAGCTCCTCCGCTGGTGTTCCCTTGGCGGTCGTGAACGTTCAACAAGGAAGACTCTATCGCCTTCGGCTCATCTCCCTCTCTTGCGACGCCAATTTCAGATTCTCGATTGACGGTCACAAATTGGTTGTAATCGAGGCTGACGGAGAATCGACGATGCCTACCGCCCCGGTTGATGGGGTTCAAATCTTTGCGGGTAAGTCACTGCACTGCATCATTGCCAACTACGCTTACCCATCTACATTCTTCAACACAAGGTCAACGCTATTCCCTGATTCTGAATGCATCCCAACCGATATCCAACTACTGGATACGTGCGAATCCAGATTTGCTCCCACTCAGAGATCAATTTCAAGGAGGAGTGAACTCTGCGATCCTCCGTTACGCCGGGGCTCCAGAGGTCGAACCTACCACTCCCCTGCCGCCATCGCTTCAATTCCTCAGAGAGAGCGACCTTCATCCTTTCGCTAATCCTAATGCTCCCGGTTTGCCCCAAATCGATGGCAATGACTTCAACAAAACATTTGAAGTGAACTTTAATACCACCACCCGCAGGTTCCTCATGAACAATGTGTCATGGCAGGCCCCATCCACTCCGATCTTGCTACAGATTCTTACTGGAAGTAATGCATCGGATCTGATGCCGCAGGCGTCGATCGTGCAGTTGAGGCGAAATCAGGTCGTACAGCTCAATATATCGTCTATCAGCCCTATAGCGACGCCGGTGAGTCTGGGCTTTTACAAGTTTGATTCCGTGTAGAGCTCACTGGTATTTGGTACCAACCATGATTCATCCTTGGTTCCACAAAATGCACGATTCAGCACCCGTTCCATCTCCATGGGGTGAGTAATTTACTTTCCAAATCACTCTCCGATGAGTTTCGTTGCTGATTTCAGCTGCGAACCATGATGTTCAGCATGCATTCAGCGTCATCAAGAGCGCTGACAGCGATACTTTCAATTTCGAGAATCCCGTCCGACGCGACGTTGTTAGCATTGGTGGTGTTGGTCAGTTCGCAGTGATCCGATTTGTGACTGACAATCCGGGGCCTTGGATCTTCCACTGGTATGTCTTGCATTTTCCGACCAACGGGTCAGTGAATATAATTGCTCACGCGATCTGCACAGTCATATCGAGCCTCATTTGTCGGTGTAAGTTTCATTCAATTTTCTTACCAGTCACTTTTCTAATGACACTCATGCTCTCGTCCTCGCACTATAGCGGTCTCGCGGTCGTGTTTGTGGAAGATTTTGAAAACATTATTCCGAGCAATCCTATCCCCCGTGAGTTCCGCCCCCGCTATCCGTGCTGCATCATTCTAATAAGTGGCATTCATAGAATCTTGGAGGGACTTATGTGACGCGTTTGACAGATCCAGGGCTGAGCTCCCCGCTGCCCTGCCACAGGCGTAAAGCTCTGGTATTGCCTTCGGTTTTTAATCACCTTTCGTTCCTGGGCCGAGTAATGGCCAATTTGATCTGGAACATTTGTATTCTCTACTCTTTTGACTCTGTATCTTGTATGATCTTCGGAAATGGAAATGTTACGCTATTTTGTTTGTATTATCACCACGAATATGGGTTCTCTCAAATTCTCAGATACTATAAAGCAGAATGCAAAGGGAATAGATTTGATTGAGCCAGCACCGCTCTGTCGGACAATAAAATTTTGAGTGGCGCGAGTGGGGAATCTTCGGTGATATGTATATCAACTCCGAGTCCGCTCTTTCCTCACATCCACGATCTTCGCTATTCAATATGCTGAACACCGACGACTTTTCGGACGATCCGTGCAGGCCCTCAGCTTTTATAGGTAGCGGAATTGGGTTTTGGCTACTTGTGAGCATTTCCTTGCTTTCAAATTTGCCAAATTGCGATACGACGCGCCTCCCGATAGACTTTGCATACCTCGGCCAATGTCCCTTGCTCATCGGAAGACACAAAGTGCAACATACAGCTCCAGACCGCGGCTCGAAGAATGTATCCCGATACCCGCAGCACGAGATCCATTCGTTTATCAAAATATTGCCTCATCGCATTCAAAGCAACGATAATATCGGATCTTCGACATGCACCTGAAATTCTTTCTTTGGGATTATCGCCGCTCTCCGCTGCCGCTGAAGCTTACTATACGGATAGGTGGTGGTCGCGCGTTATAGAGCTTTATGATTTATGGTGTTGTAGGACCGGATGAGGCAATCCGAGCTTAGCCGCTGGTGAGTTGAACTCCTGAAGATCCCTCACTTCGATATTCTTCTTTGACTCTGACGTTTTGTAGGTGGGTGATCACGTTGGTTCTCCATTACACCCTACCTTTCGGGAACGCTGCGTCGGGGCTATTCGATCCAATGCCTTTTGTCAACCTCACGGCACGAACCTCCCTGCTCTACTGTACAATGGTTCCGGGTCGTTGACCACATGGACTCAACTCTATTCATGCCAGCATGCTCGGTCAACCTAGCCTAGATCTCATCATGTCGCCCAGAGCGTTTGTTTCGCTACATTCGGTCTGCTGGGGGGCTCCGCCTGTATCATTTAACTTGCTCCCCAACGTTCACGTCGCGCGAGTGCCTACGTGCGGTAATCTGAGGGCATATACTAGGTCCTGGGAAGCTGATGCTAGTGCGTTTGATATCACTCCACTACGAGTAGATCACTGACGAGGTCAACGTCTAGAAAAATCGCCCGACTTCTTACGTGATGCCTTCAAGCACTTCCAGGGCGGGATTAATCGGCCTTTGCTTCTGTAAGCCATTCTCTGTTGATTCCGATGTTTGCTTGCTTTCCTTTCCTCGTGCTAATCATACATTGCCAGTTGATTCCAATAGATATTGCCCTCATGCCACCGCAGGTGATCGCCAGCCGCCCATTTTCTGCGCAATCACTTAGAGCGTTGGCCATTATCTCCTCATGCCGTCTGCTCCCCTGCAGCCATTGCAAACCCCTATAACTCGACTCTCGACCGTTCCTGTTCCAACTGAAGTGGAGCCCACGTCTAACCGGATTCGATCGACGACCTTTCCGATTGAAACCGTTATCGAAATCAACCGTCAGCGTCTTTTTTGCCGCCCTCCAGCCGTCGTTCGCTCCTCGTCCGATTTGTGATCGCCTGACGAGCCTTTGGTACATAAGCCCTGGAAGGCCAGAAATTGTCTCTCGCCCCATACTGCTCTTCCAGTCTTCTGGGCAGAGTCCTCGTCTCGCTTTCGTCACTTTCTTATTCCGAAAATCGCAAAAATCCGACAACGCAGTAACGAAGATCTAGTCACGACCTCTAGGAAACGAAACTCTATCTCAATTTTTTCCCCCGACTATGCTTTCTTTCTCGCGTTTGCTGTCGATGACGCTCGCTTCCGTCGTCCTAGCGTCGTCTGCTACTGCTCTGTCCATCCTTCCGGAGGTGACTGGTGCTCAGGCAACCCTGGTGGTTTCCAGTGCCGTGGCTGCTCCTGACGGATTTGAGCGTCCGTGAGTCCATATTCTCTGATTCCTACACTTAATTATACTGACCGAATCGTTCAGAGTAACCGTCGTAAATGGGTTCACTCCAGCTCCACTTATCAAGGCCAACACGGTGCGCTTATTTTCAGGCCTTGTGCGTTTCGAGCTGACTCGCGCTCTCAGGGTGACCTCCTCCAAATCAATGTCGTCAACAATCTCACGGATCCCAGCATGTTCCGCGGTACCAGTATTGTGGGTAGAAGCTTCGTCAGGCTGTCGACCAGCTAACGCCTGTTTAGCACTGGCATGGAATGTACCAGCATACCACGAATTGGGCAGATGGCGCCGCTGGTGTTAACCAATGTCCCATTTCTCCCGGCGAGTCGTTCTTATATCAATTTTCCACCGCCGGTCAAGCCGGAACCTACTGGTACCATTCCCACTATCGTAAGTTCTCGTCGCTTCATTCGACAAGTATGGTTTGATAAGCATTTCCAGGTACTCAATATTGCGATGGTCTTCGTGGACCACTCGTCATTTACGATCCGAATGACCCAGCCGCGGGTATGTACGATATCGACGACGGTGAGTGTTTTTGCACGATAAGCTCCTTCCTATCACTAATGCACCACCCAGAAAACACGATTATCACCCTGAGTGACTGGTATCATCTCCAATCCCCATCTATCACTGGCGTCGCAGCGAATGATGCTACGCTCATCAACGGACAAGGCCGATACCCTGGTGGTCCGCAAGTCGACCTTGCGGTTCTCAATGTTGTCCAAGGCAAACGATACCGATTCCGGATCATCTCTATGTCTTGCGATCCCAACTACATCTTCTCCATCGACGGCCACGAGTTGACGATTATCGAAGCAGACGGGCAGAACACCCGACCTTATACGGTGGATAGCATTCAGATCTTGGCAGGTGCGTCACAACTACCCTTTGTCTTCATGGTCCCTGTGCTGATAGGTGTTCTTCCTCGTAGGCCAGCGGTACTCTGTAGTCCTCGATGCCAATCAACCCGTGGACAATTATTGGATCCGCGCCCTCCCCAATTCCGGAAACTACGACCTCGCAACTGGATTTTTTCAGGGCACGAACTCTGCGATCTTGCGCTATTTCGGCGCACCTATGACCGTCGATCCTACCTCCATTGCTCCCGCCAATCCCGTGGTCTTCGACGAAACGCTGCTCCATCCTCTCGACAATTCTCCCGTCCCTGGTGAACCTTACCCAGGTGGTGCAGATGTCAACATCAATCTCGCACTCGACTTCGATATGGAGGCCTGGAGATTCTACATTAATGGCGTCACCTTTCAACCCCCTACCATTCCGGTTCTGCTTCAGATTTTGAGCGGTGTCCAGGCGGCACAAAGCTTGCTCCCTGAGGGCAGTGTTTACTCTCTTCCCCGAAACGCGTCGATTGAGATCTCTATCCCCGGAGGTGTTATCTCTAGTCCTGTACGTATCGGTCCTCGATCTCCTCGACTTAACACTGATTGTGTTCCTCGCCATTCTGACAGCATCCTTTTCATCTGCACGGCGTCAGTATCACTTCATTCCTACGACGTTTTATTTCTCTGATTGTCCTCTACTCTTCACAGCATGCTTTCAGCGTAGTCAAGAGCGCTGGAATCGATACCCCTTACAACTACGTCAACCCCGTCAGACGTGACGTCGTCAATACTGGAGATGTTGGAAGTAATACCACAATTCGATTCAGGACTGACAACGCTGGACCCTGGATTCTTCATTGGTACGTACACCAGGCTCCCAAACGTTTGTCCGAGCTTAACTTGATGCCCTACAGCCATATCGACTGGCATTTGGACCTTGGTCTGGCTATCATCTTGGCCGAGGATACTCCAGACGTTTCACGTGCCAACCCCGCTCCAAGTACGTGTATCCTCATACATCTAGATTCTCGTCTTGAGCTAATGAATGATCTTCGAAGGCTCATGGGACAACCTTTGCCCTGCATTCAGCAGCCAGCCTCCTTCGGCGACTTCGATCCAGATCGTCCCTACTCCCGCGATCTACTAGGCCTGACGCGCTAAAGTTTGCATGGTTTCCTCTTTTCTCTCGGGCTGTCTCCAGTTCGCTCTCGGGTTCTGCATCTCGTCTGGATATCTTTTTCATCCTCGTCTCCTCGTATATCCCTAAATCTACATCTCACCACCTTGTTCCTCGGATGGTTTTTTACGACAATATACCAATTGTGGTCCATACTATCTCTATTCGTGCCCGCATTCAGGATTCAGATTCCTCCCGGAAGTCCTAGACCAGGTCGTATCCAGGGTCGGTCAGCGACGAATGCATCCGTAATCATCACCGATACCAATCAATCGTTGTATCATGTTGGCTCCCATGATTAGATGTCCATTCGATTTCAACAACGTAAGACTATCAAGGTAAACATTGAAATACCGAGTGTCCAGGTACGCCCGGACGGGAACTTTCTATCTAAATTGTGTATGATAATTGCTCAGGTGGCCTGTAGCCGTTTCGACCCTCTATGAACGTGGCCAGACCAGTATTAGACGGTGAATGATCATGAGGACGTCCATCAGCTCTCATTAGCGCCGACAGGCCAATATCGTATCCGGTGAAAGAGGCTAGCCGTTGTCATCAGCTCTCAGTGCACCGGCACTGGACATGTCCTCCAGACATAGAAGTGTGGGCGTGTATACCTCCAGTAATTTGTGCGTCGAGAGCCCCCAAAAATTCCCGAAGTCAGTGGACATTATGCAGTGAGTTTCAGGATCCGGAGGCCCGTGCCGACTGTGACGGGTTAATGGTTGTATATTTGGTCTGGAGACTTGATCAGGGGCTGCTCAAAAGCTTGCACAAGGTGTGTCTATAGACTTGCTGCTGACAATGCTCAACAAGTCAAGCTGCGATCGCATGCTATCGGAAGATACTCGGCTCCTAATGGAAGTTACAGTCTCACACCAAAATCTGCCCGCAGTAGTTACGTGTTCGAAAAATACCGATCCCAGCTTCCTATCTCACCTCTCTAAGCCGATTGCCCTTTGACTCCGGGAAATACGCAGAGGTCCTGGATTTCAAAATTGGATCGAGACCCACAAGTTGTATAACGTCGTTCAGCGGTACCGCTGCGGACAGCTTCCACCCGTTCCCTTTCATCTTACCACCCCAACGACGAAGTCTTGATAGAGACTCGTGTACCTTATTCTATTCTTTCATAGGAATGTCTTCGCTGCCATTCTGGTTTGACGAACGTCGACGGTACATCCGCCTGCTTCATCCACATTGGCTCGGACATGATTTCACGGTAAATACCATGCCCGTCATGGGCGCAAATAGGCTCGTAACGCACACCCAGCCGCACACAGCCATATTGAGCCTTACCTGTTGGTGTGCGTCACATTTAGCGATTCTACTTGACCTTTGGAAAAGGTATTCATGCCCTCGTGCTCTCACTAGCGGGCGCGCGGTTGTGTTTGTGGAAGATTTCGATAGCACTCTCCTATCCCCCGTACGCTCCATCTACCACTACCCATCCTGTGTTACGCTGATGAGCGTCATTCATAGAGTCTTGGAAGGATTCATGTGAGGTGTATGAGCAGTCCAAGGCTCTCCCCGCGACTCCTCCACAGGCGTAATTTAAGCTCATGGCCGGTTTTTTCAAGGCCAGAGAGCCGCGAGCTATGGGCTATTCGACTTGGTGGGCTCTCTATTCTTTTGACTCTGTATCTTCGTATGATCTTTGTAGCTTTTATATCTCTGCCTGAACTACGACTATTAAATAGGGTTGCCAACGGTGAAGCAAATATTACCATCTCGGGGTTCAATCGACTAGTTCGCACATTTACGTTTTGGAGCGGTGCGACTGAAAAAAAAATTGGGGGCCTCCCGGTAGTACCTATGGCGAGACGTGCGGGGCTTATATCAATCAAATCCCATCGGGCTTTTGTAGCCACTGTCACCAACTCTGAGTGCAATGGCCCCGAGCATGTTCACACTCAGGTAATCATCTGTGTACCCATGGAATCGATTACTCACTCACTCCTAAGGTCAGTGAATACCGTGGGCTGAAAATCCGGGTGCCCGTTACGCTCTTGACGAACTAATGTGTGTGTCTATAGATTCGCTGCTGATGGGGATTAGCAATTCAAATTGCAATCGCGACCTACCGCGCGATGCTCGCCCCCGGATGGAAGTGTTTCGATGCGACTCAGGACCTCACTGATGCATAATTCAGCGAAATTTGCGCACAGTCTAAAAATCCCGATCTCAGCTCTAAGACGAGTGCCCACTAACTCAAGGAAGAGGCCTAAGGTTGCCAAGTCGGGCATTGCCGTAACCTTCCTTTCGGCACTTCAAAATTGTATCGGCACTAATAATGTGTGGAGCGCCCTGACACTTTGTTGGTTTCGCTCTTACAGTCAACCGGCACAGCCTCGACCCGGTCTCTCTATGTGAGTGCTTTCAATGATGCTCAGTGAGCTCATGTGGATCTTCTATATTCTCTGAACGCGTTCCTGCTACGATGTGGGGCTGGCGGATAGGACGATACATTCGGGTGTCCACATAGCTTCGGCTAGGGGATTACGCTCACAAGAATGGGCATAATGGCGCATCCATGCTTTTAGGTAACTCTGCTCATTGTCCAGATGTGTCGGAGCGAGGTCCTGAAGGGGCCTACCGCGATATCTGCGCCGAGCGGCACAAGCCTCAGGTATCTAGGAGTCCTATTCTACAGTCGCCAGCAGGCCGACCTCGGGGCTCATTTTTCTACATCGGAACACTCTGGGGCGGGAGGGGCGATGCGGTAATCTCTCTCACTGCTTGACCACTGGGTGCGTGCTACCTTTTTTCAAATGATGATAAATTTTATACCATGGGTCTTTTACCAGCTACTTCAGTTAGAGATTTCATCGGTCTCCTGTTAGGCCTCCGTCTTCAATGGATCTGAAAGTCTGCAAATCCGTTTGTCCTGTAGTGGCAGGATATCAGCTCTACACCGTTTCATGTCTGCGATACCGGGTGGATAAGTTTAACTCGTTCCATAATATTCGATAATCGCTACCACTTGGTTCAATCTCAAGAGCTTTTGACTCGTCTGCTGACTGAAGGGCGGCTTTCAAATGCGTTCCCGTGTTGCGTATTCCCCTTTGAGGCACATTTGAGGTCTATATAATGAAGATGAATTCTCTGAAATTGCCTCAACGATCTAGTCCTCACCCTCTAACCTGCTGACATGCGCCTCAACTTAACCCTGCCTGTTCTGGTTGGCCTTTTTGTATCTCCCTTGTTGACACTTGGGGTGACAATCGGACCGACGAGTGCCATGACTGTCTCCAACATTCCGCTTGCGCCAGATGGTTTTTCTAGGCCGTATGTCCCCTTTATCACTTCCTTAGCCTTTCGCTTATTCACATTGTTCACCAGCGCTGCCGTTGTGAATGGTATACATCCGGGGCCCTTGATAGTCGCCCAAAAGGTGAGCTGAACCAGCTGTAAGACCCAAGAATAGCCCGGTGATTGTCCTCAAATATAGGGAGACAACTTCGATGTGGTGGTTACGAACAACCTGACAGACCCATCCATGACATTGGATACCAGTATCGTAGGTATTTCCTCATGTCCAGTCAGTCAGCAAGATTGGTTGACTCCTCTTCAATCCATCTATGTAGCACTGGCATGGAATCTTCCAGCGAGGAACGACCTGGGCGGATGGGCCTGAAGGCGTAAGCCAATGTCCCATCCCGCCCAACGGTACTTCATTCCGCTATCAGTTCTCGACCAATGGTCAAGCGGGATCGTTCTGGTACCACTCCCACTTTGGTCAGTCGTCTATCGACGCTTGAATCTGCCATTCAGCACACTCATGCCTTGCGTCAGGAAATCAATACTGCGATGGGGTACGAGGCCCTATCGTCGTTTACGATGAGAACGACCCTCATCGAGCGTTGTACGATGGTATGTGCTGCCCATTAGTGTCGTCTGGCTGATCCATATGTAATCGCCCTTTGATT
Source organism: Candolleomyces aberdarensis (assembly GCA_004126415.1). Taxonomy (NCBI): domain Eukaryota; kingdom Fungi; phylum Basidiomycota; class Agaricomycetes; order Agaricales; family Psathyrellaceae; genus Candolleomyces; species Candolleomyces aberdarensis. The sequence goes on along the minus strand of SDEE01000120.1, from coordinate 6,174 downwards.
AGAGGACAATGGTATGTACTCGAATTAAATTCCCTTCTGAGTTCATACTTAAATACTTCGCAGAGGATACCGTGATTACCGTGACTGACTGGTTAGATACATACTTTCTTAGCACAACGATGACCGCAGTCCTGACATAGCCTCAAACTAGGTTTCGTATGCCCAATGTTCAACCTGGCACTGCTCCGGCGTCTACCCTCATAAACGGGAGGGGGCGTTCCCTCGATAGCTCCTCCGCTGGCGTTGCCTTGGCGGTCGTGAACGTTCAGCAAGGAAGGCGCTATCGCTTTCGGCTCATCTCCCTCTCATGCGACGCCAATTTCAGATTCTCGATTGACGATCACCAATTGATTGTTATTGAGGCTGACGGAGAATCTACGGTTCCTACGGACCCCGTTGACGGCATTCAAATCTTCGCAGGTAAGTCACTGCATCGCATCATTGACATCTACGTTTACTCATCTACATTCTTCGACATTAGGTCAACGATATTCCTTCATTCTGCATGCAAACCAAGACATATCCAGAAACTATTGGATACGTGCAAATCCGAATTTGGACCCACTCAGGGATCAATTTCAAGGTGGAGTGAACTCTGCGATCCTACATTATGTCGGGGGTCCGGACGGCGATCCTACCACCTCCCAGCCAACAATGCCTCAATTCCTCAGAGAGACCGACCTTCATCCCTTCGCTAATCCTAGTGCTCCCGGCTTGCCCCAGATCGATGGCAGTGATTTCAGCCAAACATTCGAAGTGAACTTTCAGGGTGGTAGGTTCTTGATGAACAATGCGTCATGGCAGGCCCCGTCCGCTCCGATCTTGCTGCAGATTCTGACCGGAAGCAATGCTTCGGAGCTAATGCCGCAGGCGTCGATTGTGCATCTGAGACGCAATCAGGTCGTGCAGCTCAATATAACGTCTATCAGCCCCGTAGCGACGCCGGTGAGTCTGGGCTCTTCTAAGTTCGATTCCGTGTAGAACTCACCGGTATTTGGTAACAACCATGATTCATCCTCGGTTCCACAAAATGCATGATCTAGCACCCGTTCCATCTCCATGGGGTGAGTAATTTACTTTCCAAATTACTATCCGATGAGTTTTGTTGCTGACTTCAGCTGCGCATCATGATGTTTAGCATGCATTCAGCGTCATCAAGAGCGCTGACAGCGATACTTTCAATTTCGAAAATCCCGTCCGACGCGATGTTGTTAGCATTGGGGGTGTTGGTCAGTTCGCAGTCATCCGATTTGTGACTGACAACCCAGGGCCTTGGATCTTCCATTGGTATGTCTTTCGCTTACTCTGTGTCCGACGAACGGGTCGTTGTATGTGGTTGCTCACGCGGTTTGCACAGCCATATCGAGCCTCACTTGTCGGTGTAAGTTTTATTCCTTTTCTCACTAATTACTTTGCTAATGACTCTCATGCTCTCGTTCTCGCACTATAGCGGTCTCGCGGTCGTGTTTGTCGAAGATTTTGAAAACATTATTCCGAGCAATCCTATCCCCCGTGAGTTCCACCCCTGCTATCCGTGCTGCATCATTCTGAGAAGTGGTATTTATAGAATCTTGGAGGGATTTATGTGAGGCGTTTGAGAGATCCAGGCCTGAGCTTCCCGCTGCCCTGCCGCAGGCGTAATGTCTAGTATTGCCTTCAGTTTTAGTTCGTTTTCGCGTCTGGGCCGAGTAGGAGCCAATTTGATCTGGAATATTCGTATTCTCTATCCTTTTGACTCTGTATCTTTGTATGATCTTTGGAAAATGATCACTTCTCTGTTTGTACCATCACCGCGAATGCGGGTGCTTTCAGACCCGGATGAAGCAGAATGCGAAGGAGGATTTGATTGAGCCGGCACCGTTCTGAATCGGACCGTAAAATTTTGAGTCGGGCGAGTGGGGCAATATTGCCTCGGTTCCGAGGCCTAAATCCTCGGGTTCTTGTAGGGCGCGGGTTGGATGNAAGAAATTTGGCGCTCCTGCGAATCACATGTTCGGCCAGCGYTTAGTGCGTGGCTAAGGGGTGCGTTGTTCGAATCCCATYTGCGCCATTTTCTTTTTTTTTTCCCTTTTTTTTTTTTACCTTTGACCACATTAGCCCGCTAACCAATGCAGTCGAGACGTCGCACTATAAAAAACGCAGGCCTCGGAGCTTGCCGCGCGTAGCGTCGGTCCACTACCCACAGGTGAGGAATATTCAACTCGTCCCAGAGCTCGAGTAGCATGACTTGGGAGCGAGGTAAAAATTTGCTGTAAGGGCAGTAAAAGGTAAGGTCGTCTTCGTCGTCAAATCCAAAGCTGTCGTCAACGTAGGCTCCGATAAGATTGCTGATGAGGCGTTCATGAATGGCGATCCAAGTGACAAGCGCCATAAATGCGATCCAAAGTGCTCCCGACCCCCGACCACCAAAACAGTTCCGCCAATCAATGCGTCTTTCGACTCCGAAAGTGATGATCTGTTTGAGCTGCCAGTGGTGATGAACAGCTAGCAGCCGATATGCTTCTGAGACATCGGCTTTCCACATGACAAGTATTTTGGAAGGATGATGATGCCTGAATTGTATGAGCCGATACCCAACATGGGTCATGTTGTTGAGTGGTGACGTCGGGAGATGGGCCTTCAATCAGCATACGCTCTCCTTGATTGCCGAATGGGGCGTCAAAATTCGTCTCCACGTTCGTCGCGACTGTTGCGAGCGCTTATGGTCTAGCCAACGTCTCTTCTCACCATCTGGCACTGCCCCATGTGGCAGTGAACCCTCGATCAAAGAGTACAGGCCAACTATTCTCCTTCGCCGTAATCTCCCAAATCCTCGAAAACCTTGCTTGCCTCTTCACAATCTTCACCAAATTCAACGACCCACTCGTCGCAGCTTTGGCCTTGTCTCAATCGTTGAAGTCGTCCTTGGCTTCCAGCTCTACAGCCATTACGGATCCTCCGGAGTCGGTCAACGTAGGGGCCAAGGGGCGGGAAGACAAGATCAGGGAGGATAGTGGCGGTGCACTGCCAAGTGGCAGCTCGGCACTGGCGTGGCATGTGGAGTGCTATGGTGGGAATTCTGTCACTCAACGAACAAGCTCCAGCTGGCAGCAGAGAAACATTGCTTGCCGATACTATACTTCCGCCATGCCTATTCGCCCTTTTCTCGTGTGCGTTGTCCGCCTCTATAACCCCTGTCCTGATAAGCAAGTCGTGGACAATCGCCCGCTTTACTTGTCGCCGACCTGGAGGAGGCTCACTGGGATACCGACGTCACCTTTCAACGAAAGCCTGCTCCCAGGCTCTACCTGGATAACGGCTGACGACAACCAAGCCGTCTGGAGCTTCGTGAACGGTATATGGAGCTCTCAGACGCCTGAAGATGATGAAGTTCTCTTGAATGGAGAAGAGCATAAGCGTGCAAGGGAACTGGTACACTATTGGATCAACCAAAGGTCACTTCACGCGAAACTCAGAGTCGTAATCAACAAGATCCTGCATGAGCACCATCGTACCCCAGAGCAGTTAATGAATATTTTTAGCACCGATCGGGTAGGTCCCTAGCCCTGCTGCATCTCTGGATTTGCTGCTAATCATGAGACGTCCAGGTTCCCCTCCTCAGGGAGTCCCAAATTCTGCCTATATTCCACCACCTTGTTCGGGCAATTCTGGGAGAGGAGGGCTTTATAACAGGGCGCTCTGACATGCCCAGACATTGGGCAGTACTCATCATCAAGGATTTTCTTGCTCACTACTGGAGACACAAGCGCAACCGAGCGTACAAGCACTGTTCCCAAAAAGGTTTCTTTTCATTCCATGCTCCACCTCGCCTTCCGAGTAACTTTTCCCCTTACAGTGCAGAAACCAGTCCAGCCCTCTACCAGGAATATAAGATCATATTTTGCCAAGGTTGCTTAATAATTTGAAGTCTTTATCTCATTAAACTCTTTCGTCCTCGTTATCCTTTTCCACTGTTTCTTTGCACTGCACCCTGGTGCCTTATTTGCAGTATTTAGTTGGAAGCCATTGATTGTATGCAGTACCCTCAAGTAAAGCCTCTCCAATAAGTATGCTTCGTAGTCGTCGTTAATCTTGGCAATGAGTCTTGGTATGGCTGAGGCTGACCCAGACTTGTTGCTAATAACATAGCCATCCTCTTGAGATATTCAGAGTCACTCCCACCACGTTCGTCCTATAAATGAGATTGACAGAATTTCACTGTGGAGAACTGCCGCCTCAACCGTTCTATCACACCTTGACATGCCAGCATGGACTCCTTCCTAGAGTGGATCAATCCTGCAGAGTTTTTTCTTCCTCCCAAAAGTCCCCGATGGCAGGCTGTACTCGCCATTATGTCTGATATCGCCCTCGAGGTGAAAGAAGCCATCAGTCGATCCTTAGATCCTAGTATATGTAGGTGGGGAGTGTCAGCATTGACCGGAGCACCGGCTCCATCAGCAAAAATTCGCTCAGCAGATATTCTGTATCTGCACAAGATCTGCCTGCGTTGCAGATCTCTCCGTTTGGTTGATCTGCTGAGCTCGTACAGACCTGCCCCTTACTGCAGATCTGTGCGAGAGGTCGGCAGATCTGCGACACATCTTGTTTTGACTCAGGTTCACCGCCATATCTGGGAAGCTTGCAGGTCTACCGGCCGGTTGCTCAGATCTGTGCAAAGCATATGTAAATAACCCTTGCTACTGGTTCAAACACATTTGTGAGACGGGAAAGAGAACCTATAGTATTGGATGTAATATACCGGTACAGCATTTCTAACTACATAATACATAAGTGTCTCAATGGACAGAGACGTGATGGGGCGAATCGAAGACTGGACTGATGGACATCTACATAGCGGTAGCTGAAGACATGAGTGGAAGCATGGTGAGAAAGGGCTGGAACATACCGCATACACGCCCGTACAAATTCCCGTCAAACACTCGCCGCGCCAAAGTACCTGGTTCTAAACAAGTTGGTAGATTGGAAAGGATCCGGCGAAGAATGTGCGGTTAGCAATAGCAGATTACAGGGAGACGCTCGGGGGAGGATGGAATGAGGGGGAGAAAGAGAGAAAAGGTGAGGGAAGGGAAGAAAGAACGGTAGGGGGTGTTTTGCAAAAGTCGCGTCGATATGTATATGTACTCGTGACGCGAGCGTGATGTGACGTCACAGAGAAATTCAAATCCCGCTGCGCCCCGCGCCCTCGCCCCCCGCGCCTGCCGTTTCCGAGTCGGGCAACACCAGCTCGGGCACTGGACTTGTATAAAGCCGGATAGAAGGATACCTGGCCGCCCATTTCCTGCTGGGGGTATCCACATCCCAGCGGAGGCTGAATGTATGCTATCAAAGCGATATTGTGCTCCTACCGCACCCGCCGCGCGATACTCAGTGTGACGGTTGATACCTTCTGGGAAGCTACTATCGACCACTATCGCTGCTCGTAGCTGTTTGAAATTTCAGCCACTGAACATGAGAAAGATGAGCAGCAGATAAGCGACTCACCGCAGCATGATGCCCTCCAGATCGGCCAGAAGCTGATCAGATTCATAAGTTCACCCTGGATATTGGCGGACATGCGCGTAGCGGACTGGTGAAGTTTAGATCTGGGGAGATTCAGAAAGATGTATAACAGATCTGCACGTAATCTACCTTGAAAGCAGCAGGCCTGGATACAATCTGCAAGGGCATTTGCAGACAATCGCGCTGTCAGCTTGTTTGGTGACGGATCATTCGTCGTCCACATCGGGTATTACCAGATCTAGACACTGTCGGGATGACGTCACCATATCTCCCCCACAGCAAATACGACGAACTACAGGTCTGTCGAACATCGTGATGATCCGAGCATATTGACTTATATCTGACATAGAGCTAGAGCAGACAAAGGTTCTCTGCTGACCGACTTTTTGCTGATGCTCAGATTGCTATGTCGACGCTGCATGCATTGACCTCTTGTTCTTTGGTCATCCTCTTTCGGCCTTAAGGTAGATATACATTCAAGTTAGTGTTATCAACAATCCGACGTAATTTGACAAATGCGAGACCATTCCTGGAGCCATGGCATCAGCGAAAACTCGGGCTGCAGATATGGCATGTCAGCTCAAGATCTGGTCGCTCTCAAGATCTTGACGTTTACCCATACCAGAGCGAGCGACTAGATCAGGTCGCTGGGCCGCGTCTGGAGATGGCACTGGC